>QVIK01000079.1:60819-107827 GCA_003957845.1 Oidium heveae | reverse complement strand
TGTTTGCTCTCATGCATGTATCACATTTGGGTACCATCTGTGGAATCAATATCGGCTTTTTTAGTGTTGTCACATTATGTACTTTAGCTAACGCTGCAGATCCAACATGGCCAAGACGCCTATGCATTAGATAAAACTTATTAATACGGTTTCTATGCACCATTTCCTTTTTACTCCAAACTGGCTTTATGTCATAAGGATTATACCGGATCTGCAATGGATATAAACTATTTTCCTGCGCCATTTGAACTTCAGTAGTAATGGGGTGGAAACTTGCACAATTGTCTAACATTTGGCAGTNAAGGATTATACCGGATCTGCAATGGATATAAACTATTTTCCTGCGCCATTTGAACTTCAGTAGTAATGGGGTGGAAACTTGCACAATTGTCTAACATTTGGCAGTCCTCTGCATCATCTTCAGCTGCCTTATTACTAATTGTTGATGAGGGCTCTGTAGTTTGTTGGCAATTCAAAGCAGTGTCTAATATCCCATTCAGTGTCACAGACTCAACAGCATAGACCCCATTTTCATGAGATGCAGTCAAAATAACTTTATTATCTCTAATTAAGTACATCTTTCCAGAATCTATAACACCCCTCAGACCAGCATAAGCACAAGCTTTTCTAACAGATAATAGATTCGCACCTAGCCCAGGCACATAAAGACAATCTTTTAACAGAGCAGTACCATTCTTTGTGATCATCAAAGCATCACCCATCTCGCGACATAACAATCTCCCTCCCCCTACTTTTATAGTGCGACGCGTAGCACGAAGGGGACCCTTAAAAGTCTTGAGATTGTCAGTCATGTGTGATGATGCAGCGGTATCAGGATGCCAAATTGCAGGATTTAGATGATCTGACTCAGGATGCTTTGGCTTACCGATTAGAGGTTCTGCTCCAAATGCCATCATGCATTTCTCTTCTATGTCATTCTCACTTTCTCCAGAAGACTGGGAATCTTCAGAATTTTCGTGATCTTGGTATGCCGTATAGGCCTTTCCAACTTTTGCCGGAATTGACGTCTTGAAATGAACATGTCGTTCTTTTGAAGATTGTCGGTTCGGAACTGACGAAGATGATGATGTAGATTGCCGCTGATATCTCTCATCTTGTAACCGTTGCCGATATGCCCACTGCTTAGCAGGTTCAACATATGGGCAGGTGTCCACTCGATGCTCTTCAGATTTACATTGGTAGCATCGTGTGCCTCTAGCACGGGTGTTTGGTGATCGAGATCGGTTCTTGTCTAATTTTGGCAAATTCATATTCTCATCATTTTTCTTATTCAGACGGGACTTTGGCCAACGAGATCTTGCAATAAAAGCCCCCTCCTCTTGAAAATTTTGCAATGATGGGGCTCTTTCCAAAACTTGCTGTAAGACATCAAGTTTATCATCATAGTATAGGTTGGGCTGGGCGTCCTGGGTGTCTTTTGTCAATTGCCATTCTGGCTCGGAAAGACCATCTATTAGGTAGCCGAACAAGTTTTCATTGTTCAGGGAATCTTTCTTTTCTGGTTTTAAAAAGAGAGATCGACGCCGAAGAACCTTCAGGAGAGCAAAACAATCTTCGGGAGACTTACTTTGAGCCTGCGACTCTCGGTCAAAAGAGGTTATCTCTCTTTCAAGCTTACGTAAATCACCAGCCTTTACCTTCGAATAATTCATATTCAAAGCATCCCATACCTTTTTCGGTGTTTCTTGCTCTTCAATTATGTCATAGTCATGAGAACAGCATTGCCGGGGCCAAAAAATTACTGCAGATGCATCTTTGTCCCATTTAATGGATCTTTCATGACTCAGGACTATAGAGTGGTCTTTCAAGTTTGGTTGATTATCTACTTCGCCCCTTTTGTTAAGTCGCAGAGCAGCAATAGTTGAAGTTAAAATCTCTATATCAGTCGGGACTCTAGCATCATTTTTTGCTGAAGAGCAGTAGCTGTCTTTTTCATCAAGACACACGTAGAATATTCCTTTTGACTAAAGCCAGAGCTTCAGATCAGTGAGTACTTGTCTCCAGTTAGACTTATCTAATGTTTCGACAGGCGCTTTAAATTGACTTGAATACATGATGTTTTTTTTTTTGTGTGTGTGTGTGTGTGTGTTTATGAATATGTATAATAAAAAATGTTTCTGATCTCCTCTCTTTATCAAGAATTACTTTTGAGTTAACTGTTTTGAATTGATTTGAGATTTACTTGCAGAATTGCTTTCGAATTTATTGTATTTGCAACCGGTGGTCATAACCTATTAAATATAGAATGATATATTTTATCTATAGGAAGCATATCAACTATTTAATATATCTTAAATCTAGGTGAAATCTTATAGGAATATTGAATAAGTAAGCTAAGCCAAACTAGTACTTTATAGGAAAGCGGACTGTTGATCATATATGGAGATTTGGAGCTAAGGCTAGCTCTTGTGATAACATGATTTCAACAGGAGCACTAATTTTTGTGGTAAACGCTATTTGTATGTACAACGTCAGGGATACGGCAATGCTAATCATGTGATTCATTAGATAAGCTTACTAATCATCACGGTTTGTAGTTAACAGTCGTTTATGTAGCTTCCCTTAGACAAATTAATACAGTAATGATTTGAATAACTTTGTGACCTTCATAGCTTTACTACTCGAGTAGAAACGTGATACACCTTGTATATCCAACACTTTTGGTATCCCCTAATTTCCTACAAGACCCCCTGTTGACCCAAAATAGGTTTAGCGGATGCTAGAACGTATTAAGCGAAACTGTTGGGTGCACAGCTATTACAGTATTCCAAAACTTATGATCTCACAATAGAAAATCCAAAGATGAAACTCCCCCATATATTGACTGAGATTATTGTGATGTCATCATCAGAGCCACTATTCTTCCCATCAATTGTCTGTTGCTATCTCTCCCTCAACTGTGGCTTCGTGTACGACTTTCCCTGATATCAACTCTACCACGAACAGCTACATCTTGCCTTCTTGGTAGTGGCTCATCTCCCATGATGACGTTCACACGTTCGAAAAGAGATTGATCGCGTTGAGTAGATACCATTTCAGATCGAAGAAGTGGTTTTATGATAGAACCAACAGATCTGCTACGAGGCCTAATTATAGCAGGATCTTGCAACAAAGGATCAGAAACGAAAAGAGCAACTCCAAGTAATAATTTTTTGAAGTAGCCATGAGGATGGATATTTTCCATTTTGGCATAATCCTGGTATTGTTTCCATCCGTTCTTTGATATTATGGCTATAGGGTACGCCAAGGGTCATTGTCCACGCCCTACAGCAAACTAGATTGACAGGTGACTCCTTACTGTATCATAGATAAGCTAGTTATCTTAATATCATACGTGATGCACGTGGAGTAAGGTAAGGAATGAGATATCGGAACAGAGGAATATTTGATTCAAAAAGCGTGCGCATTTTGGCTTTGTCAATTTTAATGAAATATTCTTTTCTTTTATTCATTAACGGGATTTTAAAACCATCTACTACAGTCTTAAGATCACTTGTTTTGAATTGGAAGTAATTTTGATCAATTTAAAATAAAATTTTTGCAGGTTGAAAAGCCTAAATGATGCTTCGGAGCCCGTTGAGAACCTCCAGATCTAGATGTGGTTGTGGTTCTGAAATGCAATTTCTTGTTTTTAAAATATATTACAATCTTTGCGCCAAAAGGACGAAGCCATATCTTTTTCAGATATTCCACTGCAACGAAGGCTTCCAAAATCTATTCATGTTGCAATTCGCCCCAAGAATCTTCGTATACATCTTGACTAGTTGAATATATAACCTTATGCCATGCTGCGTAAATATTTTCCCAATCCTCTTTTGTCTCAAAAAACGGTTAACAATTGGCGAGCATATTCTTGTTTACTTGTAAAATGCAGAGCAAGTTATTTGTTATTGGAAACATATCTCTTAATGTATCAGTAAGCACTAAATCTCCATCTATGGTTATGACTACGGACATTGGTAGATTGGCTTGCAATAAATATATTCCTTAAGTGCCCCCAATACCCTAGCAAATGAATTCTACGTCTCAATAGAAAAGAAAGCGAAGGCGACGTAGAAAGTAGCAATAATAATAGATCTCTGACCAACGAGAACTGACAGGGAAAGTTTATATCGATCAGTTTTGTTTGTTCAATTCATACAAAAATACTTCATGGATGTGTTCCAAAATTTCTTTAGTGTGGACTTCTCCGAAGAATAGGTATATGTTGTGTTTCAGTTAGTGTACAAGGGTACCCAGACATATTATGACATAGGTCAGTGCTTCGCAATAATGCTGTTGTGAATAGGATAGAACTTCATAGAACTAGATAGAACTGGAACTCATAGAATACAGTAGAATAGTGTAGATACGTCACTACCTCCGAAACAGTAGCAGAGGAGATGTATATAAAGTGAGGGACTGTCGCATAGTTAGAGAGTGAAGCATATTTTACACATACATATACATATACAATAGAAATTCTCATTACACTCACATCTCAACCTCTCAGTAATTCAAAGGTAGTTTCTAAGCCCTTAATAGTCTTATAATCATAATAGTATATCGCTTCTTCAGTAATCTGGTTCCTTTTCTTATCGGAATAACCAATTTTCCCTGTCTAAGTTCCGTTTAAAATGCTTTGATAGGAATAATTAGCCCCAGTTCTACTTGCCTAATTTATTGTTTAGTGTTATAAATATCTTTATATTTGAAATAACAATTATTGTGTGCAAGTCTTAAAGAGATTAATAATTGTCCAGGTGTGTTTTTGAGCCTGTGTTTGAATCTTTAAATTCTCCACAGTTTCCGTGGTTCATAGCTAGTTTTTCGGAGAGACGGGTTAGAGCCTACAGCTGCTGAGTTCAAGATTATGTTCTCCGCGCGTAATAATAGTTATCCATCCCAAGTCAATTTTATCTAGCGCATAGCAGGCGAATAGATATTCGATTATTCTACTGTCGGTACGCTTTTTTTTGCTACGCCAACGGGTTTAATCTTGCAGCCACGGTCGCAATTGAGAAACTGCTTTGTTTATGGGGCTAGTATTTTTAAGGAGTCTTTGTACGTCCCTATACAATCACATAACCCTGACTCACTGCATGTGCTGGAACAGCATCCATCAAAACACTGAAGCTAGGATGCACTGAGTCTATAGGAAGAGGAGGAGCAGAATTCATAGAACAGATTTTTATTTGTAAGTGATGAGAATATTTTGCAGAGATGTTAATTAGTGAGTGAAGATAAGAGAATGGGATAAGTAATTTGTAGCAAGGGTAGACACTTATTGGTAAATACATATAAGCAGTCCAGCTACGTTGGCCAGGAAACGGTGACTAGTCTACTAATATCGCTAAACCTATTTTGGGCTTACTGGGGGTATAAGTAGGAAATGGGGGGTGCACCAGCAGCGTTCACCATTTTAATTTAACCGGTGAAGCATACGTCATCGATTAAACGAAGTAGGGATGACTTTGGGGAGTCGATGATTCGTATTTGCGCATTAATATATGCCATATAAAGCCTGAATATCTAAGCATATATATATTTTAAGATTTCACATGAAAAAAGTTACATCAGCAAATTTAGAGGCAGTGTATAAGTAACTCTTTTTATAATACCAAGGTCTCTATCTATCTTTTTCACCAAAAAAAAAAAAAAACGAGCTTAAAACCAAAATCCAATTATGGTCCAAACCAGTACGGGATCAATATCTAATGCCTCAGCGCCACACAACCGCTTTACGAGTCAGAGTGAGACTGCCGAAGATCTACTCAGCAAGCAAACACAAGGATTAGTTGCGCTTTCAGACTTTCGGAAGAGGCGTGCTGAGGTAATCGAGGCTAAAGAGCGCGATGCGCAAGCATCACTACGACTAACACTCAATGGCGGTAGTGGTAATGGACGAGTAGTGCCATCAGAAAATAGGTATTGGCAACCTAACTTCTTCCTTTCCTATTTCATTCTTGTCTTAGATATATATATAAAAGAGAGTGTTTTTTGGAAATTTTATTTTCATATTCTAATGACTAATTTTCTGCTCCTGCTCATAGTTTAGATAGGCCAGGCGAAAGCGTACCGAATTTCGGGAAGAGAAAAACCAAGAAACAGAAGATCGGTGCTCCGAAACTAAGCTTTCAAGAAGATGAGGATGTAGAAGGAAATGGGGACGAAACGAAACATTCAATCGGTCCTTCAATTCAAGAAAAGGACGAGGTCTCATTTGAAAGTGGCGATTTATTACCACCATCAGAAGATAAAAGATTAAAAATAAAATCTAAGTTATCTGCAAATGTAAATCTGTCGATTAAACCAAAGCCGCTCACTAAAGCTGCGCTTTTACGGGAAGAACAGATACGAGAAAATTTAAGGAAAGAGTTTTTATTGCTACAGGAAAATATCAAGAGTACAGAAATTGAAATCCCGTTTGTGTTCTATGATGGCACAAACATTCCTGGAGGAACTTGTCGAGTCAGGAAAGGAGATTACATCTGGGTTTTTTTAGATAGAAGTCGCAAAGCTGGAGCAGAGTTAAAGATTGGCGAAAGAGCCAATAGCAAACGACAGTGGGCAAGAATTGGAGTTGATGATTTAATGCTGGTCAGAGGAGATTTAATTATTCCTCATGTAAGTTTTTCATTAATTCTAAAAGTATTATATCTAATAATTAAAGCATTATGATTTTTATTACTTCATTATAAATCGTATTCATGGACCTAATAATCAAATCCTCTTCAACTACAGCTCTGAATTTTCGCCTGATCCCTCAGCTGCCAATGGATCTGTAGATCTCGATAATTATAACCCTCTCTCTCATCCATCAAACCACACCAGCAATAAATGTGGTTTGGAGAAAACCGTGGTGTTGGAAGGAATAACGGAGGACCCAACATTTACAAAAGTGGTTGACCGTAGATGGTATGAGCGGAATAAACATATTTTCCCGGCGAGTGTGTGGCAAGAGTTTGATCCGGAAAAAGACTACCAAAAAGAAATCAAAAGAGATCTTGGTGGAAATGCGTTTTTTTTCACATGACTTCACGTCATTCGAGGGAAAATTTTTTTTTTCCAAAGCCTGCCTTTGTTATGTTATCAACTATGGTTATAGTGGTAGCGCTGATGACTGGTGATGGTTATGGATGGCAGTAGTGTGAAGTCAAGACACTTGAGTAGACCTTTCAAGCGATTTTTCGAATCCACTTTGATGAAACTTTTCAAAATGAAAGAAAATTGTTAATGGCAGGCCCAGCGTGTGAGTATGATTATGGCAGCAAGTATTAACCATCCAGGCCAAAAAACAATTAAAAAAAGAATATTTCCAGCGCCCAGAATGAAGGTCATGAATTCAAATGTCAACTTTTTTTGAAAATGTCTTATTTTTATTAAGATATTTCCGCCAATATCATTTTGGGACAAGAAAGAATTAATGCTGGAAACTTTTTTTGCTACGGGGCCTCGCATACTGAATTTGTGTTGTTTGAGCAAGCAATTAGGTAGACTGAGGAGAGTTGTGATCGAACCAGGAGCTTTAAAATTCTTTCGAGACCCTCGTAAGGCTTAGAAAATACTGAGAACCGTCGACGAGGCTAATATTGTCATCTAGACGTAATGTTTGAAAGAGAAGATAGATCTTAAAAAACTGCCCACGGTACTGGCCAACTGTGTGCAGAGTAATGTAGTATTTATTTTTTTGAATTGTTGGATGGAAACATTACTTAATCCACACTAGATGATTTTTGTCTGGGGCGTCTTGTCTCTAGGCTGTGGTAACAGTCATAAATTAACGTTTTCGACGTGCAATTTACGTTATCGAAATATTTGAGCTAATTGTTTGAAACACATGTGCATGTATTCACATTGACGCATGTGGAAAATAATAACTGCGGTGGTGAATTCATTCTCATGGAAAACAAAGGCAAAATCTAGAACCAATGGAAAAGGGACGAATTTGATGGAAGAAAGATAAACAGTGAAAATAGGACAACAACGCATAGGATCCAATTTTCTCTATGAAACGGATGAGAAAGGAACAACAATGACGCAATTTAAGCAATTATTATACAGACGAAACACTTATGTACACATATATACAAATATACCCTACGACCACGCTAAATTTTCGCAGGCCAGGATCTGAGCAGGGGCGGAATAGGCTAGATCACTCCGATTCTGGTGTAGTCCTTCATTGAATAAGGTTTAAAGTGGTGCAATGCTAAATTGTTCCCCCTCTAACCTAAATAAGAAAATAATTGGCCATTAGCTCGGAATATAGACAAGGGTCCCCTAAATTCTGCTACATTTTTATGAGCAAAAAATATTTTAAATAATTCGCGAAGTTCATAGCCTTGGAGGTGTGTGTGTCCTGTTAAAACCCCTGCGGCACATTTCTCTGGAAGCTCAAGCAGATATACGTCGCTACATGATAACTAGAAAATTAAGGTTTTTATATTTCCAGAAACACTGAAACTAGGACAACAATTACAAAGACTTCTAACTAACTGAAATAAATCATTGAAAGCTTACGTTAATAATCCCCCAAATCAATCATATAGATATTAACAATACGCTATCCTCTACAAACTCTACTCTTCAACATGTAATCATCCTTTACGCATGTTGAGCACAAAACAAATCCGCCGGAAATGCTCTACTGTGCACTAGCTGTTCCCAATCAAACGATTGAGTCCGATTTTAATATAAAGACATAGGTTCTTAGTTATCAGGAGTTTTCTGACATACTACAGCCATCTCAGTATGACGAATGTATGGTACATTTGGAGACATACTCCGATTATGACCAGTAGCTTTACATCCCTACAAGTAGCCTTATTATGTTCCCTTTCTACACAAGCAGTGGAGTGGCGCAGTTGAGTTTGTCCCTGTTCATGCTAGCTAAATACTCTGTTTGCTAGGCTCGGCGAATAGCAGTATTTTGGCGCTGATGATGACGTTGTCTTGTTTCCCCTATTCAACGTCTCTTCCTCATTTCGGGATCAAGAATTGTTCCAGCTCTGCAAAGCCATTGAAGTCTCCCTGAGGTGGGAGAGAGAGTGTATCATGACTATTACGAGGTTGAAATGCATTAGATGCCACACTAGATACACGCATAGAGTCGAGATTAGCGTTGTTTTGGACAGTAACCATTGCTTCAGCAGAAGATTGAGAAGCTTGGGAAGACATTTCAGAATTTAATTATGATGATTTAAAGGTATTTGAAAGTATATATTTGTAAGTGGGAGTCGCGATATTTAATCGAAAATTAGCTTATCGGATTATCTACCTCTTGGAAAACAGTCAACTTTTTTGAAGTAAACAATCCATTAATAAACAAACAATTAAGCGATAATAACTAGAGAAATAAAAATTGACACTAAAAAGCATTCAGGCTCGTAGTTATAAATTCAAAAATTCACCGCCTACTATAATTGGCTTAGTGCTAAGGCGGCTGCGCTAGGAGACCCATGGCTGGCTACTAAAGACAGTCAGAGGGAGGGGCCGAATCCAAGGAGGGGGAGGGGATCATTAGCCGTTGTTAATGATGAACAGCATAAGTGAAGCGCAACTTCATCCTGAGAGACCAGGCCAACTATTTAGAATTTTCTCCAGGTTCAACACTAGTATGGATATTGCAGTGCTTGAGCGAGATTTTAGCGCCATACCACCATTGAATACCGTGTAATTAGGGGGTTCATAAAATATCAAAGCCCACACAATAAATCCATACTAAAACGGTGAAAACTGAATACCTATGACAAATATTTTGACTCTCTGGCTCATTGAGAAAAAAAGGAAAAAGGAAAAAAAAAAAAAAAAACTAAACGATGACTTTCATATCTTTTTTTAAACATAACAACCCTCGAACACGCTTAAGGTTCGTCTAAATGTGTGGAGATGCGGCGGCGGCGAGGATAAGGTAACTTAGTATGATGAGTAAAGGAACCAAAAAGGAATAAGAAGCAGCAGTGTCGCTTTTTTTTTTTTTTTTTTTTTCTCCCCTGAACGGAACCGTTTGCGGATCGAGCCGCAGACAATTGGGGGGGGAAAAGAATAAAATTAATTTTTAATTTTTAATTTTTTTTTTTTTTTTCAAAAAAAAATATATATAAGGTTTAAATGATTTCATGGGACTTGAAAATTTTTAAAAATTTTTTTTTTTAAATATAAAATTAAAATAAAAATAAAACTAAATTTCCCGGGTTTTTTATTAGAGACTATTAAAAGCTCAATTCTTGAATCGATGGGAGCGGAGTTACTAAATTTGGGTTGAAAGGAACCTAATCTGAGTATTCCCAAAAGACAAGTCTGTCTCTCCTTGACGGTCGCAACCTATCAAATAATTTTATGTACATATTTAGTGTCCTTTTAAGGTTTTTTTTTTTTTTTTTTTTTAATGAAATAATCAGCCGGTCAAATTATATAAAGTGGTATCTAGCCGCGTACTGTGACGACTAATGAATGTACCCGACTGAAGTAAAAAAAAGCAGCTAAGAAAAACGGACATTACTTGGTATGTTAGGTGGAGGGGTGTGGGGGGGGGGAGGATTACTTTTTTTTTTAAAAAATAGTCGTTGAAATATTACAGGAATGGACAAATAGATCTGTAAAGGATGTAAGTAATCTCCGATCCGGGAAACCTTCAAAAACTTTCTTTTTTATCTTTTTCTTCTATTTTTAAAAATAAAAATAATAAAGAACGTACCGTGATAAGCGATCGGGACGGAAAATAAGGGGCATCGACTCTCGTTCAAGATCAATTCAAAATCGCAACAATTTTGTCAAAGGTTCGTAAAAATGTACATACACATATAAACATATATCTTTAAGGAAAAAAACGTTACATCCTCATCCTCCTATCGTTATTTCATTACTCCCCACGTGATCTGCACTCGGTTTTCCTTCCATTGAAGCAAATCATTTTCCTTACGAAAACGTACAAAAGGATGAAATATACGTCAACGACAGATATAGATGTGTGAAATAGATCAATGACACCTAGATGTGATATATCGAAGATATACTAACGGTACGTATGATAGGCATGCGATATTTGTTGCTTTTTTTTTTCGTGTAAAGACCATAACCGAATGATGCAGCTTGGTCAATTCTTATTGTGTCCAGAAAGCCGAAGATTAGGTGCAAAAGATGACTGTCGACAACTAATTTTTTCTTTCTGTAAGGAATATTTTCCAACACGAGACTATCAAGAAGAGCTTAAATTAGAGTGTGCCCATCGAGAATATGCCGAAGTTTCCTTTGACTGGAGATTTGATATATCTCGTGGGACCATGTTAAAAGGGCGGCAATGTTAAGTGGTTCAACTGTACCAACGAGAGACTCTCGATTGAACCCTATGTTGGCTTAACACCACCAGCACATGCCTGCGATCTCGAGATAATTTGATTTGTATGGAGCGCAGAAGTTATGCATATATCCCACTGTTATACTTTAGAAGAATATCTACACATCAATCGATAATTCCAACTCATAAGTTGAGATGAGGTGTTAATGCGTTTTTCCTAGCACAAAGATCGCAATATAATTACTTCCAAAGATGAGGCAATTTCTTCATGTTAGAAGTTCAACCTCGGGGATCCTTAACCTATTGCGGCATACATTCTAACAACGTTCTGCAATGCATAGAACAAAAAACGTCACCACATGATATATTTTCAGAGCTAAAATCTAAACTAGTACTAGTACAACATGATCGTCAAAATAAGAATATAATAGGCGAGTGGTAAATAAATATAAGTCCGTTCAATATTGGGGAAGTATTCAAAAAAATATATATTCTGAATTGTGCCATACAAACTCGAGCGGCTCAGATTTTGTGAATTCGAATTAAAAACTACTAAGTAAATTCAATATTAAGCCTTCTCTTTAACAGATTTTATGACATAATTCTAGTACAAATGCTTTAAATCTCAAGATAGTTTTTTTGTAGTAGAAAATAGAGTTAAAAACTAATACAAAGTATGCAGAACTGATTTTAGTGGCCAAACTACAAATATACCAAAAAAATATGTTACCCAATATATAAATAAATTAAATGATCAATAATTAATAAGTAGAATGCTTAAACTAAAAACTAATCATATATTTGGTAAAACATTGTGGTAGGACTCCTTTGGGGGCTCGGGGATAGAGCCCTAATAAATTTCGTGACTAGGAACGAGAGCATAAGCTTTACCTGACATGTAATAGACCAAAGAAATTACCCTGAATGAGTCTTTCAATATCATTGGTATGGCGCGTTTTGCATGCCAAAAGGAAAAGTGAATTCTCGCCAACGGCCGAGCCTGCTGTGCTGCATTTATCTCATACCTATCCTTATCAAAATCGATAAAGGAAGTAGCGAGTCCCGCTTGCTGTAATGGTCCCCAAAGGCGATGGAGGATTTGTGTTGTAGTTCCATTTGGCGAATTCTCGTTTGAGGGAAGCATCTCAACAAAACGGTAGGTCATCGGAACTCCGGTTCCATCAAGCTCGGCAAGCAAGGCATATAGATCCATCCCCGCATTATTAGTTCCGAAAGTTGCGTCAATCGCCACCTCCTTGGTAGTTCTTGATAGGGTATCAATAGATGAATGAATGTAAATTGCCAAGGCGCGCACATTAGCAACCAGAATAACTTCATGACAGTATTAGTTTATGAGTTCTTCAAAGAGATTTTGTTGCCTGACAAGGGCTGGTCATCCTGGAGTCTCCAAAAGCCTTTATTAGCTTGGTTCCACTGGTAGTATACCTGATGATATACAATATGCTGAACTTTTGGGAGCCCTGATGGCTGAAAATTTTGCCAGATCTTGGAAGGTGTCAGTGTCATTACTCTTTCATTTATGAATGCCTGGACTTTAGGTCCCATGTGAATGTCATCATAAAACGTGTAAATTTTATGGTAAATTTTTTTTAACAATAGGGATCTATCTTCCAGCGATTGGGTAATTTGAAGCCGGATGTTACATTCAAATTTATCCATCCGGCTTTTGTGATGTTTTTTGAAGATAAATTTTCTTCCAGGAAGATATCTTGCGAACAAGTAAACTATAGACATAGTTCATATATGCCTAAATCGAAGGCCAAAATTTTCCCAAATGATCTGAACGAGTTGGTTAATTACATTGGTTAGTTCTGTTCGATCGCCCTCCTCCGTTACATGAAGTTGTAATCCAAAAGCGACAGGTAGCCGATCCAGATCAATTGTATACACAGTATGAATATTATCAGTTTGAGGCTACTAATATAAATGATAAGCTGTATTTGTTACCGTAAAAAACAGACAGAACTCTTACCGGTTAACTCTTGATAGCTATCTTATTTACAAAGTCGTCCCACTCATGGAATGCTAACAATTCTCGTTTCTCTGAATGCCGCTGGCAAATTTTGTAAATCTTACCCTGTTTATTTACAGGAAAATCTTCGCAGGTTCGGAAGGAGCGGCTTTTAGAACAGAAGCAAGTCTTAGACTCCATTATCAACCAATAATTTTTAAGAGATGTAGGAGAATTGGAATATTTATTAGGGGAGAGTTGCGTGTAATCAGTGGTTACCGAAGGCGATGTTACTTATTGAGGATAGCCTCAATTATCAGATGAATTATTGATAACCAATTTGAATAGAATCGTAAAACTAAAGTGGAACCGTAAAAAGTGGGGCTATAAAATAGAAAATAACAAACGTAAAACGATTTGAAAATGTATCACGTGGTGACGTTTTTTGCTCTATGCATTCCGCTCTGATCATTCAGACAGCCTGGTCACATGATATTTATCACAAGCCCGGTAGCAGATAGGGATAGGTACAAGCGATAACTGGGGCTTGGGAAAATGCACTCACCTCCCTGAGTATTGAATGAATCGATCATGAGTAACTTAAAACTGGTGTTCTGTGTATGAAATGGAATGAAGGTATAGGTAACATTGGCGTAGGTCAATAACAACAGATGATTGAATATCCGACGTCTAATGTTTGCGATGGATAGAACCGTGGCTGACGCTGTCAAGAATAGTTGGAGTTTCAAGAGTAAAGTGAACATAAATATATAACAGAACAGAGTATTTCTCTCTGTAATATTTTGTAGGCTGGGTTACTAATCGCATGCTGTCTGACGAATATGTTTTCCAGCATAACTCATCCCCCCTAAATACCCTTCAATGCCAGAAAATAACCATAACCTTATATTTATTCTGCTTTTCGCTACTCCTGTCATGCAAGAAAGCTACTTAGCTTAATATAATGGGGTATCGCCTGCGAGATAAGCTGTATCCTTATTATGAAGTTAATTCTTGAGTCGGAGTAAGTGATTAAACCGTTGGAAATACAAAAAACGTTTGGTAGATATGTGCCTGCCTTATGTTAATTTACATACATTGGTTCATTTTTTTTTTTTTCAAAAAAATTATTGGATATGCATAAAAAAAGCAGTCAAGAATAATTACTAGTTATTTTTTATTCTTTGACAAATTTACGTACTTCAGGTCAAGAATTAAGTTAACATTGACCAAAGTTCTATGCAAAAAAAACATAGAACATGGATGGGTTGAAGTTTATGCTTGTTGTACCAGAGTAAGAGGAGTCAATTGATACGTAACCGGTTCAGTATAATAATATTTGCGATGAATCGCTTTTGTTCTTTTAATTACGGCGGATATTTTCCCAGTAGATTCCGCAATGAATATTTTGACATAATGATGGGCATCTTTGACTTTGCCACTAGTCAAATGGCCGAGATAAAGATGTCTACTGACAAAACAGTATGCAAACCTATTAGCACAAGGTAGCCAAGTATCTTCGAGATACATCACAAATCTTCTATCAGTAAGATTTTTAGTTTTCCATTTGGCTACACAACTGCTCCAGAACTCGGAAAACTCAACCCTTGTTGGTGCATTCCAACCTTTTGATCTTTGGATGAGTCTTTTTGAAGTTCTGGCGCTTTATACAGCGCCTGGCCCTGTTCTTCCCTCCAGTGTGGGCCGTTTCGAGCAATGATGTGCTTCGACAAGAAACTTAGATTAATATGTTCATAATAAGCGCAATACACACGGTAAACTTTATCCAGTTCATTGAATAGATCTAGAGACTGATGGAAATATTCTTAACAGCCAAATGCCTCCTTGCCGCTACTTTTGAGCCTCTTCTTATCTGAACCTACTTGAACTCATGTCCGAAAATGGTCGCGTGGTACTTAAAATTATCGCGCCACCTTGGTTTTGCATCTGAATTATGTCTCATGTATTCGCAGGCAGTTTCTAGTTAACCATCTGTATCTTGATATTTAGAAAATTTAAAATTGCGTGAGATATGAGAAGTATTCTGCGTGAAATTCAAAAAATTGCATGAAATGGACGTTAAGGCCAACTGTACAAACATTGTAATTGGAAGGATGCCTTCATGGAAGGAAATTTTATTCAATACAAGCTACTAAAAAATAGTAGAATCGATAAATAACATAAACACTAGACACACTACTTACTGATGTAGAGAAATATAGTTTAGGAGTTTATCCCAAACATTATGGATAGAGGATAAAGGGTCAAAAATAAATATTTCGAGGTTCTCAGAAGCAGAAACGATATAATCGCTAAACTACTTGAAACTGTCAACCTACTTGACATCAGATTAGCCATGTCCTGCACAGTTACAAGTGAGAGCTTTGGGCCTTGGCATGTGACGAAAGTAAGATTGTTAAAGGAAGAGAGATTATTATGTCATGTATTTATCGCACAGCTTAGAAAAAGCTGGCAGAAACCATCTACCCAATGGTTCCTACAACCTCATAGTCCTAATTTCCTCTTTCTATCCACACTACTATTGGTCAATGCGATTTTTGTAAAGATTGTGTAATATCAAAATAATTTTAAATCTTGAAGTTCTTTTGAAATAGAAATAACTCATTTTTGAGCTGCCTCGCTACTTTCCTTACAACAGGTGGGTATACTCTGGAAACTCATGCAAATAGTCTTTCTCTTTTATTCAATTGCTAGTAATTCTTCTGCTCTCGAAATCAAAGTTCGGGCCCGTAAGAAATATAGCTAACAGGTAATAGCACCAGCTTCGTCCCCTGTAAATCCACAAGATCCTCGGAAATTAGATACTGATATATTCAAACGAATAATATAGTCGTATCGCACATGAAGGCTAGTCAACTTGGTGAGTTTATATAGATATTCTTGCTTGTAGAAATGACTTTCTTGATATGTTCTCTTCTTTGATTTGTGTTCTCTTTAGTATTGATCGTATCGGCTCAAGTCAAACATTTGTTATAGTTGCTTTCTCTCATACCAAAAGATTAACTTCTTGACGGATTTTGATTAAAATTCATGCTGAAGGACCCAGTTTTTTCATCTTTCTGCATTTGGAAATTATCTGTAGATAGACCAAACGGCTTCAAGATACCATTCCCTATCTAGTGAATATTAGTCACATATATGATTGAATAAACAGCTTAACGATGAGCCTACATTTTTTAGTTGACCCATTAAATCACCTATCTCCTTATCCTGAGCAGCTTTTGTTTGCGATGGAAGTAGAATCAATTGTTTCTGAACAAATCGGCGATCTACAGGCGAGAGATTTGACATCTTTGACAGAACATTGTAGTCTTCCAAAAAGATTAGATGATATGTTTTGAGGGAAATAGAGTCAATAACTACTTACCTTCCTGAGCGCTCTGAAGGGCTGACCAGCTCCCAATCTCACAGTTAGCTCTTGCTCTTCTTAAAAGAGCTTTGACTTTGATTCTCTCAATGTCTGACTTCCTATTTCCAGTATCAGACGTATCTTGTGCCTTGGCAGCCCCAGCACTAATAATCGTTTCATCTGGTTCATCCTCTCCTGTTACTGTTTTTTCATCCATTACTTTATTTTGTTCTTTGTCAAGACTTTCCATCAAATTTTGTAATTTTTCAAGAGCAGTGCTTGCAGATATAGTAGCTTCTTTCCATTTTTGAAGTTTCAAGTAACAGGCCGCAATATTGCTTTTCAGGACAGCAACCTCGTAATCCAGATAATTCGGACAAGTGGAGAGTGCTTCAGTGTAAGCATTGATAGCATCATTATATTCTGTTTTGGCGAATAAATTATTTGCAGTGGCCTTATATGTGTTTGATTCTATGAGAAGAGACTGTGTTGAAATATTAGTTGAGCCTATTGTGGAGGGAAAGTCGCACCTCTTCTTCTGCTGCAGAAAATCGAAGCTTATCCTCTGATGCCTGCTTGCCACTTTCCTTGGTATTTGACCGGTTGCACTCTGCTTCGAGTGACATTACTATATTAAAGTAGATTTATCCAATAAATGCACTAACTTTTCAAAATAAAAGTTTTTGTAACCTCACTGAACAGACGTTACCTACCCCTCAGTCTCGTGATTCTGAAAAAAATACAACATACAATATTTTAATTATTCATCAAATCAGTATGATACAAAAATTCAGTCAAAATATAAAAAGCACGATAATTATTCTATTAGTTGGGCTATAGGGTAATTAAGTGTTGAAAGCAATTGATTTCACCTGAACACGAACCGGATGAGGGCGTGAATTTAATTCAATCTAGCGTAATTCGATATCAAATTATTTATCTACAATTAGAAAGATAGATCTGGATTGGCTTTTTGGATATTTCATTTCCACACCAGTTAGTAACTGGTAAAATGCAATTGTCACAATACAAATGAATTATAATTTTATGCATATAAATAACTCATACAACACAAACTAACATGTGTTCCTGCTGGAGGATAAATTGAGATAGAGAATTTTCCAGCCAAAAGCGTTCTAGATGAGTTGGCTAATTAGGAATAGGGCGTAGCAGAAAAAAATGGTGCCGTTGAGAAGGGCAAGTTGATAATACGTTTTACGATGTAGAATTAGCCACATCATGTTAGACAGGAATGTATTAATTTCATATTGAACATATCAGGCAACGAAGATCCATAATTAGTGAATCAATAGAATTTGTATTTATTCTGTGATTTTACTTCGAAGTCGTGATACCGGGAACAAATCATCATCTACTAGTAGTCACGAGCACCCAGTGGAGGAAATTACTTGTTACGTGTATCTACTATCACTCGTGATATATTTCGTTGAATTCATATTATGGTTAACAATTACAAGGGCCATCTTTTTTATGACGAAGTATTGTAGAATTATTAACAAGTCAAATCATTAAACCACATACCAAAAAATGTATTAATGATCGTTCTATGTGCAAGTTTTTATTAATCCGAAATAAAAAGGCAACTTCTGTGACCATATCCTTTTGTTTCTAAGCATAGTTAAGATACAATATTAGATATTCCTCCTAGCATTCGATGTAAATTCTCATCCCTATGAAGCCATTATCCCCGGTCAAACCTTAATTATTTCCTTTCTCTTTTATATATTCAACTTATTGCCACAGAATAGAAGTAATTCAGAACAATTTTGATCGAAGAGTGTGTCCTCTTGGCGTTTTTTACAAAACCTTGATTATAAGATAACTCCGAATATTTACCCCACAAGCCCATTCGACATAGCTAAACTATATCATCGATCAGAATTCCTCCTCGGAGACAAATTGCAGGATATTATTATCACTCATCGGTCTCTAATATCCCCTAATAATCTCTCGGTATACAAATACTTACGATCAAAAACAGGACTTGTATAGTTCAAATACCGATTCTTTTCTCAGCATAATTTTTTTCCATGCAATTAAGCTAGATCAATAGTTTGGTCCCAATTAAACATATTTCCTGTCTTTGAATGATCTTCATGTTTATGGATAGACGTCTTTCATTCATTTTTTGAATGATTTAGGGTTTAGAGCTTGGACCTGCTAATTTCATATTGATTCATTGATCAAGTACGAATGAAAAACATCAAAAACCCTACAAAAAGAGATCATCCATTACAGATTCTGAAAATAGTCACAAGTACGATTTTAAAGGTGGTTGTGTTTGCTTTAAGGTCTTCTTTGAATTAGTAGATTTACCTTTTTCAATAAGATCATCATCTCCTTGCATAAATAATCGTCTCGCAATGTTTTCGGTATGTCTCAGGACCCTTGTTGAGACAGTAGCCCCATCACGTCTATTTTTCCCTTCCCTACGGGATTGAGCAATTTTTTCGATAAAATCCCACAAACGACCTTTTGCAATAACCAGCCCAGTTTCAGGATCTCGACTTGGCTGCCAATCTGGAGAGATTTTAGCACGAGCTGGAATCTTCGAATCATGACTTTTGGCGACTAGAATGATTCCTTCTTCTTCAAGACGTATCCAGGCATTCTTAAGAGTTTGTCGATTTACAGCCTCAAAGTATGAAAGATCACCCTGATGATACAATGTTTTTCCAAGCTAGAATAAAATCAGCCATTTATGAAAAGGTAGTTGAAATTATATTGCTCACCAATTGGGCACTATCTTGACACTTTTTTGTGCTAAGCCAGCCATCCCCTTGATATTCCAGAGGAGGTGTGAGCCCCATTACAGATACAGCACCAAGCCAAAAAGATTCCACGAATGGCCATATAAGGAAACAGTAAAAGTCGAAATTCTCCCGACCAGCTCTCCTCTCTCTATTTGTTAGATTAACTTCAATAGCGTTTTCAGTATGTTTAACCTCGCGGACCACAACTTTGTCTTTTTCTAGACCTCTTAGAGTATTTTCTAGATTTGATTCCAAACCATCTGTTGGATAAATAAATTCGGCTCTGAAAAGTTGTGACAAGAAAATTACCTGACGTTTCAGCTCGTCATAGGTACTTTTTTGATTATCTGGGCCTCCACCTTGCTTTATGCGGGTATACATACTGACGCAAACCAATGCCTCTGTTATGAATAGGTGAATTGTCATGTTTCTATAAAATGAAAGATGAAATCGATCAACAGCGTAATATGTTGGTTCAGGTAAGCCTTCTACAGTTCCCACCAAATCTTTACCTAGCACGTCAAGACTGCGCTCAATTACAGTCGAAGTTTGTGCATTTCCAAAATGTGCCACTCGGCCTCCCTTAGACCTTACTCTCTCAATGAGCCATTCAACTCGACGAATCAATTCTGCTTGTCCTACTCCTCTACCTCTTAGAGTTAATAGAACAGTCCCGATTAAGGCCGTTGGCATAACAACAGACACGGCGTTAATGTCCGAGAGTACTTTATAGCCTAGGGTCCGTAGTAATCGCTGTCGAGTAGCTGTACTTGCATTATTATTAATATTGATCTGCCTTGGTATTGCAGTAGTTCGTGCTTTTTGTTCCTGAATAAATTCCTTGAGGCTCCACGGTTGGTGAAACCTACAATCGACTCGCCCTAGTTTCAATGAAAGTACAGAGGATGCCGAAATAAAGTCAGCTAGATTTTCCTTTTTCTTTGGTATTCCAAGAAGTTCGGTCACATAACCTTCTGTCTCGATAACCTTATCATATTGTGTGCTCACTGGACAGATAATGGCATCCTCAATTCGTCCAGAGATAATGCTATCCAGTATAAATCTTAGAATACCAAATTTAGGAGGTAAGAGCTTCCCAGTTCGAGATCTACTTCCTTCGATAAAACATGAAAGATTATATCCGCCCTGGAGCAATGCATCGATATAGGATTGGACTAGAGTAGAATAGAGAACATCATCACCAAAACTCCGTCGTATCCACATGGCACCGGTACGTTGTAGAAAGCCACCAACTATGGGGAAGTTCAAGTTGTCACCAGCTACAAAGGTTGGAAGGCCAATTCCAAGACGATAGCATATAAGCTGAAGGGAGACATAATCTACATGGGAACGGTGAGAAGGTAAAAAGATAAGGCTTTGCTTAGCTCTATAGGCATTTTCAGCTACTTTGCGCAGTCTGATAACTTCTTCACTGGATACATGTATTCCTAGCTATATAAGTAAGTGTTACAAATATTCTTGTAGTCATATAATTACCTTGATGATATGCTCTTGTTAATAATTGTGAGCAAATATAGTATGCCCCTCTAATAAATCTATTACTTTCCATCTTGCATACCATGTCGAAGGTAAGTTTCTCACAGAGCTCTACAAGACTTTTTTCAATGACTACTTTTCTTTGAGATCTCTTAGTAGTGTATAGCGGATCATCTTTAATGAGTAATCCTTCTTTTTCCTCTATGTTAACCCTTTTATCGGCAAGCTCGGAAATCTTTGATCGCAGAATCGAAGTAGATAATACAACTGATACCATGTTTTCGGTAAAGCCTGTATAGAAAATAGGTTGGCCAATATAGTTATTGTAGGCACGCCATCCTGTCCCTGATACGTGAAGTGATACCTCCCGTAAAAATCTAAACTAAGTTAACTTAACATTTAGTAAGAGACGTCACTTCGTACTCTAAGGGACTTGTTCGGAATCTAGCAACATTCTCGACCAAGTTATGCTCATTTCCTTCATCGAATCGACTTCTAGGAGGCTCGATATAGCCACTAGGATGGAGAGTGACCTGGTCGCCCAACAAATCGAGGTCAGGCGCTGAGGTGCGCGAAGAGCCTGTCATTTTGAAAACTCTCAAGTTACAAGCTCCGACATAATTTTTAAAAGTCCATAGGTGATATATGGAAAAGAAAAAGCACTGTTGGAACAAACGTCTCTGGATAATTCCGAATATGCGATAAATATAAACACGCAAGTATTGATCAGGAAACCACTTCTATCCATAGTCAGGATCCCAGGCACCTGCCATTTCGCATAAAGAAGCAAAAAGTCTAATTCCAAGCGACTCATTAGTAGTTGGCCGCTATTTACCCGAGCATGCAAAGTCAACAGGTTATTAATGCGCGAATCAGTTCAGCTTAGGGTTACAGAGTATCAGGGAATTGGAAATGGAAATGGTCACATGAGGTTGATTTATTATATAGAAGCGCCTACAATGAGATGAAGAAGTCTAACATGTGTTGTGGCGCATTAAAGACGTGCTAGCGACACCAACTGTCTCCCCCCAAGCTTGCCCCTACTTTAATTAACCGACGACGTATGGTCACCAATTAAAATTAGTGCTTCCCAGCACAGTATAGCAATAGTCAATTTCGCTAAAGGCACATGAATATAATTCCACAGCGAATTGGACATCCTCACCAATTCATTTTTTCCAATTACATTGACCGGTGGTTACCTCCTGGTTGCATTTTTCTGATTATGCCTCTGCGGCATGGCTAGTTTCGTTCATTCGCATCTTGCTTTGTGTGAATTAATTACTCAGCAGTGTTAGCTGTAGATTAGGCCGATCAGAGTTAATTTAAATACATAATTTTGGAGTTTCCTGATGCGATTATTAATCAAAAAACCAGCAGAAACACCATTTTTCAACTATCATTTTAAGGCCCAGTATCACGATTAACCTGTTTATTTCTAACTTGAAAGTATTGGGAACGATAAAGCACCAAATTTACATTTTGAAGAATTTTTCCAGCGAAGAGCATCTTGGGGCAGTGACGGCATATTAAAAAAGCGCCACTACTGTAAAAAGGCCCATCAAAAATATCTCATCACCGTACTGAGGTGCTAGTGGGGGCTCGAGTAGAGGTAGTGACTTCTTCAATAGATCAAAAAAACTGTGACAGGGACAAGTATTCGTATCCGAAGATATTTGGAAATATAGATAAGACCGATTTTGTAAAGAGACAGCGTAATTCAATATCTATAGCTCTCATAATGCCGAAATTTTCTAAATAAGTTTCTGTATATATTTTGCTATAGTCAACACATATTACCTGTTAATATTTTGATGAGCCTTCTTGTAGTAGTGACGCTTTATAAGGCGTCTGGTCCAGTTCTTTCCTACAACGTGGACCGTTTCGAGCGATGATGAGCTTCGACGAAATAATTTAATTACTGTGCTCATAATATGCGCAATATATACCGTAAACTTGATCCAGTTCAATGAATAGATCTAGAGACTGATGGAAATATTCTCAACATCTAAATGCCCCCTTGCCGCTACTTTTGTGCCTCTTCTTACCTGAACCTCCTTGAACTCGTGTCCGAAAATGGTCGAGTGGTACTTAAAATTGTCGCGCCACCGTAGTTAGTTTTGCATCTGAGTTATGTCTTATATATTTACAAGCAGTTTCTACTTGATCATCCATATTTTATTAGTTGAAAAATTTATAAAAATGCGGTAGCTGGTTGTGAGCGCCCACTCTAGATGATGAGCCCACAGCGAAACCGAAACCAATGTGGGGCGGGGCATGGGTAATGATTATTCAACGGCTCTCTAGAAAAGGAAAGTTGAAGATCTTGATGTAGTTTTTGATTACAAATCCTCACGTGGAAAGTTTAATTCCTGTACAGTTTGAGTTCTATCCAGCCGTGTAAAGACTAGATTCTACCTCTGACAGGGCCTATTACATGTCGTCTTAAACAATCCATCATCTTTTCGAGAGTAGCTCTATGGCTCCTAAAGAGACGCCTCTCGCACTCTCACTACTCACACGTGCTCACACACCCGATACTGCACTGAGAATTTATACTGAACGGATTCGACAACGGCCTCTTCATCTCGTACCAAATGACAATTTCTTGAACCCTCAACAAACGCGTCGCTTGAAGCGTATTCGCAGAAGACTGCACCGTGTAAAAAACCCGGGTCGACCTAAACCTTTATCTTCTCGACAAATTCGGTCCCTTGATATTTTCACCATTCCGGAATCAGCGAAGAAATATAGTATTTATGCCCCATTACACCAGCTCTGGGTCGCATATATTCAAGAGATCTTATGGGATGCTAAAGGTTTTATGCCTATAAATAATATGCATGCAGCAAAACTATGTTCGGCCGACTTTCATGGAGCAGAGTTGGAAGTTGTGAGAAGTCGATGCGTGAGTCGAGTTGGGGTAAAAGGTATTGTTGTTAAAGATTCAAAAAGTGTATTTGAGATCGTTACATGTCATGATGAAGTTAAGATCATACCCAAGGAGGGAACAGTCTTTCAATTTCGTCTTCCAATTCCAGATATGCCTGAGAGTTGCAGCAGCGGTAATACTATCAAAATTGTTCCATGTCTCAATGCAGATACTGCTGTCAAGCCACAAATAGAATCTTCAAATTCAAAAACTCAGGTATCGTCAGTGAAAAAAAAAGATCTTGTCTTTGAACTACATGGTGATCAATTTCGATATCGGGCAGCTGATCGCGCCAACCGAAAATTTAAGCCGCATTTCCTCCCAAATTTATGACATTAATGGACTTTTAATGGCTTCAATATTTCTTCGTTGGGAATTTATAAACTGCACATATTTTGAATATAATTAATTTAATGCAACGTCTTTTTAGATAATGCATATCGGAGTAAATAAAATTTAGATGATGAACGGAATTTTCATCCCTCTAATGCATTTCTAAAAAATTCAAGGTGTATTACTTTCGTGCAGTAATTATTTTTGGACCGGAACAGGTAAACTAGCTAAACCTTTTAATATGTTATACTATAAAATACATAATTGCAACTGATAATAGGTACCAATAGTAATTGAGAAAGAACGAGAAAACTAGAGGGTGAGAATCTCGAGAAGATTAAGGTAATTAGTTTTTTGAAAAGGAAAAAAAAAGTAAGCTTTCCGTAATAACCTCTTAGAAGATCATAATATTCATTCATTCAGTCTAGTCAATCTTTCACTAATATGGGAGGTAGATTAAGTAAACATAAAGTAGCATTCAATCTATGCTGAAAGTTGACTTGGGAGGGTCCTGATCTTCTAATCTAGCGAGCGACGACACTAATTACTACATATGGAAGACCCTGCCTTTCTAACTGATGTTACGAACGGAGAAGGTACGGGGGTTACACGGCAAACAAGAACTTGCAATGTGAAGACCTAGTAAAGCTGATGATCTAAGTTACAAGAAGCAGAGTATTTATCAACGCCACTGTTCAACTTTCTGGCGTCAAATTCTTTTATATCCATTCCTTAATTTTACATGAACCAAATAACAAATAAAAGCCAGATGCGGCGTTGGTGTCTCTCACAAAGATCATGATATAAAAAATACATCTCTTAACTAAGGGTTGTGACACATAATCTTATATGTACCCAGAACTTAACAGTTCCACCCCGGTTGAAGTGATAGCCCCGATTACTGAGAATTTTTCCATGGTGGTGGTTGTTCAGATTGATTTGATCTTTCTAAGTAAAGGCCTTGTGGTTTTGGGTTTTCCGGGAATTTGTTGTGGAAAACTATGATTCTGTGATTTCCCTGAGTCTATCGTATTTGGTCTATTTGTGCTTTATCGCCCCAAAGTATCCATCGCCCTCAAGATTTTGGGCTGCGACTTGATCACCGAAAAGAGATAGAACACCATGAATATCTCGGAGGTCGATGGGTGGCAGTTCCATCTTTGGCATTATAATGTTCCTGAGAATCCGAAGTTCATTTTCCCGAACCTCAACCACTCCGTGGTTTTTGATGATACCCGTCTCAAGAACTCTTGGTCTACCTGAAGGACTTTCAATGTCTCTGAAACTACCGAAAAATCATTCATCTTTGTCAAAAAGGTGCTGATCTAGCCCTTTCCCTCTACCAGCGTTACCTCTGGCTGAATTCCCATATTTTTGTTGCTTAATTACCAACCGCCAATTTAATAGGTTTGGCTATCTTATCTTCTCGCTCCCATAAAGAAATATTTCTATCTAACATCGATCATGTTTTCCAGTAAATTCTGACGATTTACTTTTATCTTCATCTTAAGAGCAAGCAAAATAATAATGAAAGGCAAATTTGGAAATTTGATAGTGATAAATTTGACGGAACCTTTGACCTCATGCCCTTTGAATAAGGTCGTTCGGCATTTTAGTGGCCTCATTCAGTGGACTGAAGTTAACAAGAGCTTGACTACACAATTAAAGTCAATCACCAAATGTGACAGGAATCTAGTCAGGGTCAAAATTACCTGGAATTCCAAGTCGCCTGATTTAGCCCGGAATATAGTATGAATTAGAGCAAACTTAGGAATGACAGAGATAACTTATAGATTTGCTCCAATTCAAATTTAAAGCCATTCCATTCATGAAGTCCAGATAGTAGACGTTTTATGCTATTCTTTGAGCACGTCTTGTTTTGCTTAGCCTGTTTACTGACAGAAAAAAAAATGCCGTCAGGCTGGTGGTAATATTCACAGGACGCATAGTATAGTTTACTCTGGAAATTCATAATTAAACCTCACTTGAGGATTGACAATTGATTGAAGACTGGAAAATTACGCCAAGATCAGCTATAAAAATGAAAACGCAATCATGTATGTGGATGAATCAAGTTAAGACGCGTCACCCACTATACAATACTTGCGTGTCTGTAGATTCAAATCTACTAGTATCTCGTGAAATCTCGCGCTAGATCGCTCAATGATGAAATAGTCACATGGCTCACATGACTTAATACACAGAATAAGGGACGGCTGGTATTAAGAAGAAGGCTAGTGAAATTATAAACTACCGCTTGATATCCAAGTGCTCAAGTCTTTTTGTCTAAAACCGTGACAATTATCATAAATATTCATAACTTCAACGCTTATCAACTAAATCAAATCTAAAAAATGCCAAAACTCTCCGCCAGGGATTGAAGGAGGGGGGGGTTTAGAACTAGAATTCTCCCTTCCTTTAGCATAATAGATTTTCAAATCAGGTATAACATTATTTATATAGTCTTATACCGATTCCCAGCCCCACCTCTGACGTAGATCTTTGTAAAGAAAGCCTACTTTCCAACCCGTTTCCTTTCGAATCCGTTCAAAGATTTCAAGAATTTCCTCTTGCTCGTGTCGGATAACGAGACATTCGGCTGCAATGGCTAACGATCGTAAAGCAACGCTAGCAACTCCTCGATCTTTTACATGAGCTGTGATTCCACATATCGAATGTGCATGGTCTAATTGTATAGCTTGCATCTCATCTGTGTCTCTTAATTTCAAAGGGTGGATTTGTGCTAATAATATCATAGCTGTATGATAGAACAAACGTCCAATGATGGTGGCGCGCTTAATGACCCTTTACAAATCAGCTTACTTTGTTTTAGAAATAGTAGGAAAGAAAACTTCTCACCATATTTCTGGGAAGGCAGATCGTGATGTGCTTTGTGAGGAATGTAAGTAACCCAAAGGTCTCATAGTTCGAGGTATATATTGATCCCAGATATCACAAAGACTTTTTAATTTCTGCCATTCATCGAGGCGGCCTTGGACACTTTTCTGCTCATCACGGGACAATAAATCTTGAACATCTGGTACAGAGGCTCTAAAATTTGCAATTTTACCTACAATATAAAGGATTCGGTGTACCCAGATCTCTTCCTTGCCTAATTCAAATTCTCGTTTGAAGTTAAGATCTACACCCCATTGATCTGGATCCCAGGCTACCTGCCAGTTAAAATGAAGACAGCTAAGTATTTCCATTCCGACATTTAGCCAAAAACATGCGGCCCCGATACCTCTGCTATTTGCATTCCAACCATACTCTCTAATCAAGGCTCTGGCTCCAGCAATGTGATTCATACGTTGCATAGCTCTCTCAGACATTATTTCGTATACATTTAGAATAACAGCAGTTGTTGCGCAAAAGACTGAATCCCTTTCTGGATCTTGTAAAGCTCGTAGTAGCTGTGTAGTAGCAGTATCATAATACAGAAGTGCCTTGTCCTCATGATATTTGGGATCGACCATTGTTAAGTGACGAGCCCCACAGGCAAGAAACGCATTAAGTAGCATTGGCTTTTGTAAGGCTACGAACGGAAGTTTTCTTGAAAAATACTTCATTGGATCCATACTATCCATCCATATTCCAACTTCTTCGACAAAAACTTGCATAAGTAAAACCTCTTGGGCCGTTTTCAAGAATAATTCCTCGCTACTCTTAGAAAAAATAGCGCTTGAATCAAAGTTTTCGTAAGACAAAGTTCGGGAGGATGCAATTCTTGACACTTTTTCTGAATTCACTCTATTTTCAATAGTAGAAAGACTTTGGATAGCCTGTCGTGGGCGTGAACGCTTATGTGTGAAATTTTTATCAAGGTTAAGTCCATAGCTTTGTTGTGATAAGCTACTATTACTCTCCTTATTAACTGCTGAATAATGTACTACAGATGGCAAAGGAGACGAGTCTGCAAACTTTGGTAATGAAGTTGATTCTGGTAGGAATTTTTTATACAAGTCTAAACCACCTTTATATTCAGCAGCAATATTCATCGACTCGTCTTGAAAATAGACTAAAAATAATTAGTAGAAATAAAATGGAGGGTTTTTTATCTTTCTTCACTGAAATCTTTATTTATATTTAATACCTTTCCAATTGGCCGTCCTAGGTACCAATGGCGGATCCCTGACTGTTGTATCTATAAAGTTCAAACGAACTCCTCGTTTGCATAGGCGACTTGATTTGCGACCTGGAATATACATCATTTAGTTTAAATTTTCAAAAAAAAAGTCAGTACAAAGATATGCACTACTTACAGTTGTTGCATATAGGTTGACTTTCATCGCATTTCAAATGCCTTTCTCTACATGTTAAACAACCCGTACGCACCCTCTTTGACTTACTCGCAACGACTACATCCTCAGCACTTCTTTGCCTGGATCCGCTTGACACCATTTGAATATTTTTTTGCTTTAATCTGTTTCTCTGAGAGCTTTTTGAGACGATTTTATGTTTCTGGTATTAATTGCAGGAAATTTGTTCTTCTTAATAATATAGGCAGTAAAATAAAAATTAAAAAAGGAAATTCAGTATATATCTATTTGAGGTTATATTTTTTTCAGGTTAGTTTATGGTTAGAAACATCTTTTTTTCTCAATTTAGAAAGCAAAAATAAATGACAGTAATTTTACATATCTCAAAATGTCCTTTAAGGCTACTTTTTTTATATATATATATTGATATTTTTGATTAAATGTCTGAAGAGAAAATAAAGTAAAAAGAAAAGATATGAAATTGAATATCTAGAGCAAAACTCTCCTTCTAACTGGAAAAAGGTAATTGATAAGACTAATAGTTTTGACTTATCATAGGGGTGGAGGCAGAAAGGATAGGAAGAAAAGAGTAAGCATAGATATTGTTTGATAATGAATTTATTTATGCTAAGTCTAAGTGATCCTTGTAGAGTCCTAGTTTCTTTGACAGGGTGTTGCTTATCACAATTTTTCTAGCGTTACATCTTACGGCACTTCCTCTAAGACACATAGACCTTGAAGATTTTTATCCGGGGAAAGATTGAGATAGGTTGTAAGTGAATTGGTACATGAGAGATTCAAGTAGGTTGCAAAATGGTTTAGATAGACTTTCCAGAGAACAGTCGTGAATCTAGAGCCATGAGAATATCGAAAGAACATGTGAGTGTATAATTGAAGTAGAGATCATCAATGGGCTTTTGCGACAAGGTTATCTTGAGCTTCACTCTCTAGTATCTAACTCATCAAATGGACAAAATATCGTAGCCTTTTTTAAGGCCAGAGTAGAGCCCCCCACTTTTCTTTCAATTAAATCATTTGCGGGACACGGCAGAATTTTTTTGATTTTCGTGCTAGCGCCTGTGCATCCATAGTTGAGTAGATATGAAGGACAAGTCAAATACAAGTAACATATGTTCCCAACGAAGCTCAAATATTGCAAAATTTGCTCTGATAAGTCATCTTAAGGCCAGTTACACCATTTAGACCTGTATACTTGATATAACTGTAACGAAAGTCGGATTTGAACAGATTTAATCTTCTTACGTCTACTTATAAGAACTGCCAAATGGGAAAAAATATCCCTAATTTTTTTCTATGAGTACTGCTCGTGAGCAGCTGAGCCATAATAAATTTAAAAAATCAGCCTCTTGTAAATATAACAGTGAAGTACTAGGCCAACTGCAATGAAAAGTCATCACAAGTATCTCCCTCGTCCTAGCTTCTTGGTCAAAAACTCAGCCAAATGAGATAGCCAGAACTCCATATAAAAAGCTAGGACACCTGGAGTGCAATGATACAAACTTGTCAAGGTGAGTTAATGGTAGCATCTTAACAATATTTTGCTCATAACTATCAAATATTTGAAAAGATCAAAATCTTGGAGTTGAGACTGGAGCCGTATCAAAAAAAGAGCAATCAAGTATATAGTCATAGATATTATGATTGAGATAACCTCAAAGACTCGCATCAATTTGAATCAATTCAAATCAGTTCGTGGTAGTACTGAATTTAAATTTCGGCAGCACAAATGCTGAGTGAGACCTTGTACCACAGGACAATTCAAAATCGACGGAAACCCGAGCCAAACTGACTTTTTTCTAATTCCCAAAAATCTTTAACTTTTAAAAGAAGAGATTCCAACGACTTATTTTGTCATCTTTCTTATGTCTCACCACATTCGTCAAACGCCAAGAATCAACCTGTCCTATTCAGCCTCTTTGAGACAAGTTTCAAACAGTATGATTTTAATTATCTTATAAAAAATAACATGGCTGCTGTAAACCAATGTCCATACTATCAATACCGTATGTACCTTCATAATTTGTTGAGTAATTCGATGTTTATAATTGCTTAACAACTCTGATATTTGGTAATTTTTCAGGGGTTCTTTCTTCCTATCCAGCAATTTTAAATAAACCTCTGATACCCAAAAATAGCAGAGCTATAATTTATCTTTTGTAAAAAAAAATGTAGAGAGACGAGACATAATCTATTACGATATCGGTGAAAATTCTGATTCAGAGGACTCACCAAGATCTTCGAATATTTCTTGATCAGTATCTTTACATATGCTATACTGATGTTACTCTTGAAGTAATATTCTTGGGGCCTCTAGAATAAGTATACATCACCTTATCTGGCTCTTTATCATACTTCAGATTCCACTTTTTTGGATATAGTTCATTAAAGCACTTATAATTGTTTTAATGTTGCTGTAATATGACCTGGTTATCGGTGTAGGTCCCGTAAGTTCCCATGTAGAAAAGGCATGACCTCTTCCCCTTGAACATACCAGAGGTTTTAATTTTTGACGTGTTTACCTTCACATCTGCGGAATGAAGGAGAGCCTAGTGCCCCACATGTGATATATATTTTTTGTAATTTTTTGAGAAAACCAAAACTTACACAAAGAGGCTTCAAAAAATAGCTGCTCAACACTGTCTGTAGAAATCAGATGAGTCTCTAAGATTATTTGTGGACCTAGTATAAGAGAGAGCTATATACTTGTCCATCAACCAAAAAGGTGCCCAAACCTTGCTAAAGGTATACCCTGGATATAGGTATACGAATGGGCGGATCCTGGGTATGCCTATAGCCATGTTAAACAAGAGTTGCTTTCCAAGCTTAAGATACGAGCAATTAGAAGTGACCAGTGTCAGATTACTTCTGCAGTCTTTGAAGAGTGAGATAGTTCATTTTTATTGTTCCAAGAAGCCCCACAAAAGAATTGGTTACGTGCCTAGATTGTGATCCCAGTTTAAAGGAGTGCTGGAAGCCTTAGACTACAATATAGTATGCCGTCCAGAGTAGACTCGATTGATCTGTAATATTTTACTTTGATGTAATTTAATACCACATACGAGCAAAGATATGGGGACCAGAGGCCTAAAAGACCCTACAGTTGTCAACTCTAGACAATCATCAACACATATCCAAATGCCGGAAGATTCCTTGTTTAAATCCGGAGGATATAACTTCGTACTAGTATTTGATGAACTAATTTAAATTTGTTTTGAAATATGGAAAGGATATTTCAGGTAGTTGTTGCAGAGTATTCGATAAAAGCATAAATATGCGAAATGAAAAGGGCTTATTCTTTTGAAAATGCTCTTAGAAACTGACTCTCATTAGGGTGGTTCTGATGGCCACTGGAGGAAACCAGTAGAATAAAAGCACATTAAGGATTCGACTGTCATGTACCATGTGGTGGTCCTGATTTTAGACCAAGAGTAGTGACAAGTTCGGAGAGAGATGAGAGGGAGATCATCACCAACTAAATATCTCCTTGGGCAATCACCTCCCAGTTTGTGGGTTAGTTCTCACTTCTGACCACAAAACACAGGCTTGGGCGGGTCCTCCGAGAACTTCGAAGTCTATAATACTCCAATACACTCGAAAAGTGTCACAATTGATCCCATAGCCTTCAACCCTTGACTCAATAAAAGAAATAGAAATATATAGAAGGAACTTTTCTGTCAGATTCTATTAAATGCACTGAAAGCGTATGGGAAAAGTACCAAAAAGGATCGAAGCACTAGTTAGCTATTGACCCTAATTGCTTAATGAATTGTAGAGGTTTTGCAAAAATCATAGGCTGCTTCGGTGACCTGCCAGCAGATCCATCCTCCGCTGAAAGCGATTAAATTAAAACGCCCATATTTTGGAAGTGTGGGCTGCAGCATAACGTCAGCTCTATCCCGAAGATAAAGAGAAAAAACAAAAATAAATTTTCATTGTTTTCATTTGTTTGATTTCTAATGTATCTTCATGATGTGTACTAGAGAGTATCTCAATAGCAGTCGGATTTGTTTTATGAACAAAACGGGGCGAAGTCATGCGGTCAACTCACTTACTAATTAGCGTTAGGCTGCTGCCTCGTGACCAAGAATGAGTATGAAAAATAAATTTTTTATGAGCCGTAGAAATGTGTTTTCTATGGGTTGGTTTTAATCTTCTTTTAAAATGAAGGTAATGTGTACTTTGGTTCATGTGAAAATTATGAACTAATGTGAAATAAATGTGTAATTAATTTAAAATGAGTATGCAATAAATATGCAATAAATTTTCTATAAAACAGATACTAAATTCGTCTAAAAATAACTTAAATGCACAAACTTCCTGTCAGTCCCAACAGAAATTATGTATATGGCTCCTAATTTATTAGATAATTATAATTGAATAAAGATGAAACATAATTTATATATAGCATAGAGAAACTATATCGTTAGATTGATATGACGTTTGTTGTCTGCTTTGTTATATATGCCTTTCTGTTATAACACAAAAAAACCTATCAGTGAAGAAATTTGGTCAACTACAATAAAATTTTCCGAAGCTCTTGGACACATTTTTTGAGCCAGGAAAACGCCCTCAGTCTAAAGAATTATGGGACGAATATAAGCCAAGAGATGATACTTAGCATGCATCTCGCCCAAACGGTCTGGGTTACAAGATCGCACGTGTGTGTAATATTGTACCTGCGCAATTCAGATATTGGCTGGCGAAGAATTGCAACAGTTCAATTGATACATAATGTTATAGATGACTCTAGAGATCTGCATATGTATCACCGTTCTAGATCCCAGTAAAACATGGTGTACATTAACGCAACGGCTCCATCTCTGTGAGGTAAGATCTCTCGACAATCCGAGATTCACTGGTTTTCGGATATCCTGTGACCTGTGGTATTGAGAAAGATAGGCCATAAGATTTTCATTCTGAAACCTATCCGCTGGTATATGGTTTGGAGCACGATTCTTCTAAAAATGGTGAAGTAGGAAAATTCCATTAGTGCCGAAAGGCTCAATGAGCAGGAATCGTTTTCTAGGGTTGGCCAAGTTTTTGTCTATGCTGTTAGCTTTATGATTTATCACTGGAATTTCTATTTCATCATACGAAACATTTAAATTTCTTCGAATGCAAGCTGTTTTCTGAATCACAATCCTTGAAGCTAAATCCATATCGTCTTCAGTTATTTCATCCAAATTGTTGACAGATCCTTTGGTGAATTTGTTTTGAGGTTACAGCAGGGAGAGCAACTGCATTTGTAAGGTACGCGAACGAGTTACAGCTAGGTTTTTATGTGCTGCAGATCCAGACTTCACTTTTCTCGTTAGAATACCTGCCATTCTTTCCATGGGAAATAACCAGGTTGAAGTCGCTGGATCAATATCTCGTATACTTCGAGCCAAATGGAGCAGGTAGTGGAACGTAGCACACTTTGTCTCGTATCAAATCTCCTCATACTCTTCAATGAATTCGGCAAGGTATTATTTAATATGCTGGATACTCTGTTGTGAGGGTTCCCACTTTCGAAGATGAATAACTTCTGAGACAAACTTCGTCCAATGCTTATAAAACCGAATGAGAAGTTGATTTTCTAGAAGAATTGGTGAAAAAATTTTTTACCAATTTATCCGATCAGTGGCCTTGAATCCATTATGACATTTAAAGTTACGTGGTGATCTTCTAAAGGCTGTCAGAAAGTCAATCTGCTTCATTCCATATCAAGAGATATTTTTTTCCACGCACGATCAGCAATGCAGTATTCCTTTCCTTGACATATAGGATGAAAGCTACCAAGCCATATATTAGCCATATGCTTCGTGATATTTACTAATATTAGATGCATGATCTCTGTTAGAAAAAGATGGTACATTTACTTGTCACTAATTCATAATTTACAAATGTGTCTCGGGCCGTTGCCTTAGTAGCGGAATTTCGGTTCCAATTCACTAATTTTGTTATGATTATATAATTATTCGCTTTGTAGTAGAGCTATATAATATAAAAATTAGATCCCTCTCTTTTGAAAACATAGAAATAAAGAAGAGGATTTAGAGATAGACAATACAATATACAAGATAACATACTGAGAATCATCCCACAATCTCTAATTGAAACGACCTAGGAAAATTTATGGTTGGAAGCTCGGCAAAAGCAGAAAGACGTTCGATACATGATACTTTTGCAAGCTGTCGACATCGATCATCTTTCGTCACCGTGGTAGCACATTGACTAACAAAATTGTCGGTTCGTAATGGGAGATTTCGTAGGCTCCAGTTTTGAGGCTGTGGTCTATAGTCGCGAAATTTACAGGCCTATTGAGCAAATGGTGATTGATAGTCGATGGGTTTTTTTATAGGACAGTATATGTATTTGCCCAGGCTTGGAGCACCAGATATCCCGCAAAATCGGCAGTACACATAAGCATTGTGACCGCTGTATCTCATTACCTTTGTCATTGCCGGAAGATTACCGGTGGCCAGTACGATAGAAACCTTAATTTGAAAGGTCTCATCCAAATCTCCATCATACTCATCTATTCCATTTGATGAAAGATAACTTCTTTCGTCGATTAAAGGCCGAAGGAAGCTATCAAGGTTCCCAGCAGATTTTGGACTCAGGACAAATCCAGAACAGATAATAGAGTTCTTTGAAACTCTTTCTTCTTGCCGAAGATTGAGATTCTGAAGAATCATTGGCCAAATTTCAAACGATCCATCATTAAATACTGATACTCCATCAGTTGAAAATGTTAAAGCCAAATTTCGAGTACCTTTGAGATAGCTAATATCTCGTAGCTTGTGACATCTATCATAATCCCACAAATCTCACCATGCTCGACACCAAGGACTCTCTTCAGCTTGTCGTCTTTTTGCTTCAGTAAATTTGCCTCGATATTCTTTCATTTTTTTAGCTATATAGGGATTGGCTAACATAGCACGGATCCTATGAGCCAGAGGTAAGTACTCAAAACTACTAAATGGTTTCTTGGTGGCAGGTTGAAACCGATGAATTTTGAATTTTGAATTTTGGACATTTCAAGAAATTGTTTTATTCTCCCATATTACATATACATGAGTTGAAGCAGCAATCATACATAATTAATGTGAAATTATTTAATCCATAAAAAGTCTTGAGACTTTTCGAGGATTGTGAAAGATTATATTAGGGTCATTGTGACCAAAGTTCTGTTGTAAGCAAAGTCCCATATCACCAAATAAGCGATCAATTACATTATGAAGTATTTTCATACGAAGAGGGTCGAGTATTACGAATTAAGATTTTGGTATTACTGCTGATAAAGTTTGCCTTAATAAAGTTCTATTAGCAAGGAATTTTTTATCCAAATATATGATTCCCTTACTTGTAAGTTATCTGGACATTTTATTCCATGAGTAGCTTTTGATTAGCATTTGTAAGACGGAGCTGATTACTAATCAGAGAAGATCACCAAATATCACGTGAATATTCCAACAGATGATATCCTCGCTGCTTGACGCAACTATCTATTTCCCGGAAGAACAACATAAGCAAATTCACAAGCATCACATAGAACGTTGAAAGCTTGCTCTACCTCTACATTATCCTATCTTACTCAGCGCATCTGGCTGCTCTCTTTGAGCAATGACGGCTGACGACAGTGATTTCGACATATCGCTGCCGACGACTCTTACGCGCTCGTCGTCTTTCTTCCCCCCCATTATAGCCCACCCCTACCTAAAGATCGCGTGCACCACGGTTTGCTGTTGCTGTGGCCCATCAGGAATATAAATACAAGAACTCAACCTTTATGAATGACTTGCTGACAACACATCACAATCTGGTTATTAGAAAATTAAACGACGAATGAAAAGGTATAGAGATTTACAAGTAAAGCAAGATCTAATAAACGCCTGAGTCTTCCTGCGTGATCCTAAGGCCCATGTTGCCCTTGGTACTGTTCTGCGCGCAGTTTACATCTTGTCACTACCACTATTTTTTCTATGTACTTTGCCCAGATCAAGTCAGTTTTGTACCTGCTATGAGCATTGTCTTTCTTAGCTAGTCAAATGATACATACTTCTGTAGAATCATCTCATTTCCTCATCTTCATGAGCATCTAATGCTGTGTTAAGATCAGAAACCTAAGTCGTTGATGAGCAGATTAAGCCTAATGTAGCTTGATCGATGTGCGATTAAAGCTAAGAATATTAGTTAGTTATTGACGGAGATAATGGGATTGTAAAGGAATTGGTCTTGCGGTAATTTCTCGGCTAAATTATAACAGGAGAAATAAGTAGAGCTGTGATCTGAAGCTCCCGATCACATCTATCGATTGTAGCATTAGTGATCAAAATACGTGTGTATAAATGTATAAAAATATAAAAATAAATTGTTCAAATAAATATGTGTTCCTCGTGACCAAAAGTAGTATCCCAGTGCGTCATTCTTACCCTCTTTTTTTTTTGTCTTAAGCTATTTTTCTTACATACTTTAATGTTCTCATCTGCCTTGTTTACCTAGAAGGGTCAGTTTCGCCGACCCATTCACGGGAATTCTGAGCAACCTTTCTTTCATTTTGTCGGATATTGAAGTTGGCACTGTCTCAGCTTTGACCTGGTAAGTGTTAATTTCAAAAAAACTTATGTTCCTGTAAACCAAGTACAAAAGAAGATTTCAAAGAAACGTATGTGAAAAGTAAGAGACTTTTCATATATTCATTGATTAATGGAGGCAGATGATTGTCATCACTGCTAGATACCTTCAGATGTCCTGGTGGCACTAGTCTTATGGCCATCAGTTTGACATGCTTTCAAAGTAGAAGTGTCATTTGGATTCTGACCAGATTGGACTTCAAGAAAAAGTTGTTGTCAAGCTAGGCATCATACAAGAAGAGCCTATATCTGCATATTTTGGCGTGGCAGTTGGTAAATTGTTTTCGGTTAGAGAGCGAAATCACGTAAGCAAATATTAGAGAGGGCATTCTTTTCTTAATATCGCGTTATATAACTTTCATCGATCTGTTCAAATGAACAAGACATTCCTTTCTCCTCCATACAAATAGAACAATTATCTCACAAATTTATTACTTGTGAGAGCTTTTTCTTAGATTATCAATTTTGCCAAGGATAAAAGTAATTAATTATGCTGAGTGGCAGTCGGGTCGACATTTGTGTTCTCAAGATTGGGGAGTAAGGCTGAGATACAAATTTCTATGCACTCGTGGATTTTATTTGAAACATCACAACTGATCGCGCATCGATCTAACTGATCGGTGCGCGATCTTTAATAACAAGAAAAGGATTTGAAAACAATGATTTTTCGGAAAAGGTAATCAAGACAATGACACATTTTTGTTGGTATGTGAAAATAACTTTATATTAAAGAAAGGCTTGTGATCAAGATGGTTTCGAAGTTTGATTATTTTTAAATAACATAACGAGTTACAAATAGTTGTTCAAGCTTTTTCTCTCTGACTCGAAATACTTATTTTACGGAAATCCATCCATACATCCTCATTTAAAGATGGGTGGGGGGAAGACGGCAATTGGCGGCTAGTAAAAGGTTCCTTTCTCTTCTATCCTTGCTACTCATCCATCTTATCAAACCCACTACAACTTCTTATTGTTAGTGGCGATCCATCGTCAATTTACTCTAATAATGTAGGTAGGAAAGGGAGATAATATGATAGCCATAAAATGAGCTACTTCTTTTTTCACCACGGGTATGACATATAAGTATTATTGACTCAACTGGTAAAATATGAGTTTAAATTTTCGTTTTCGGCTTCTTGATTAGATCTCTAAATTAAAATACACAAAAGATCAAAACCTTTTTTCTGACTATCTTGGCTTTTTTTTAAAAATAAAAAGTTTTACCTAGAGGAAAAACTTCCAGTTTCTTATAAAAACCATTTATATTTTTCATAAGCAGCAAAATATACAAAATGCTGAGCGTCAATGATATTTTTGCAAAAAAGATTCTTCTTGATGAAATAGAAAATATCGATAATAGATTAGGCCACTCCGAGACAAAATCTTTTCCAGATCTTTCTCTCAATGATTATAAACCAAACTACTCAGTTGATAATCATCATACTAATACTCATATGAAAGACTACCATATGTGGTCGGGAGAGAATGAGTCTATATTCGAGATGAATCTTGATGAGAAACCAAGAGCACTCCTAAAAGAAACAAAGGAACCTTTTCAACCCTTAATCAGCAATGATGATTTTGAAATTACCAAACATCTTTCAAGATCGTCTTCCATTGATCTCATATCAAATAACAAGGAAGAGAGTAGGGACGATGATCAAGTGCCCAAAAATAAGCATCCAAAAGATGGGGAATATAATGAGAGTATAAATCTCAATGTGCCAGATAAATCATGGTCTCTTTTAGATTGGAGCTTTAATGGTCAGATAAATTCGATCACTGAGGAGTATTACCCTCCAAACTCAATGGAATATTATCTCCAAGAATTTAATGACGGAATAAATCAATTGGCAAGGTGGAGTTTACGCATGAAGGAGTTGACGAATCTAGAGCCAGAAGAATTCAAAACTGCTCTCGAGAGCTTTCGAGACCGAACAGGTGAAAATCCCTTGCGAACCTGGACAGTAAAAGCAAATACAGTGATAGGGCTTATAATGGATATCCAACATGATATGGAATCTGGAATTTCTGGCCTGAGTTGAGAACTAATGATTTCGGTATGGAGTTTTCCTTTTTTTTCCCCGCTTTTTCCGTATTTAAAAAAACCTAACACATTAGCCATTCGGGTTGACAGATATTGTCACAAGTATCCAGCAAGTGATAACTTCTAACGGGCGGAGTATTTGATAATTTCTATAAATAAATACAAATAAAGGTATAAAAGAGAAGTTTACCTACCTTCCGTAAAAATTTTTAATCAGTATTTGGACGGAAATACCATTAGGTAGATCACAAAATTAACAATGGAATGCTAATTTAGTAATTTAATATATCTTTGGAGGACCAATATAAATCTTCAAGAAAAACAAAAATCAGTCACAAATAAAAAGCTTTTAACTTCTAAAATTAGGTATAAAAATTTGAGGGTCATCTATCTCCAACCCGAAGAGAGAAATTAGTTTTGATAATACACTTATAAAAATCAGAATTTCTTGATTGGTATTTTTGTTCAGTCCATACGGTATTTAAATGAGTCTAGCCAAATGTTTTTAAGCTTTCAATTGAAATTTTTAATTTGAGTTTCATATTGAAAGTAAAAAGGAATAACAAACTTTAGAAACTTAAGATTCTTTACCTAGACTTCTCAAGAGCTTGATGAATGAGCTAGATGACTCTTTTGAATCTCTTTGAACGTTGACAAAAAAATTGGATTGAATTGTAAACATATATCGAAATAACCCACTAGATATGCAATTATACGCATTAATTTGATTCCTGAAGGTACGGTTTTACGATAAGGATGAAGCAATCAAAAAAAAAATTTATTCAAAAGATCTTGTCAAGAATTTTTTTGATCCTCTCAGGCTGAAGTTCTGATGCATTTTTCGACGCAACAGCTTTTTGTTTAAAGATTCTAATAGGTTCGGTCCGTTTTTTGTCGGATTTGGTAGCAGTCCTTGAGCCTTTCGATTCCTCGGTTGTGTTAGACTTAGCTAATTGTTTGGCTTCCATACCACGCAGAACTTTTGATCTTTCCACATTCCTCAGAAATTCTTTATTTTCTTTCGTAGTCTTACTGATCTCCGCTCTCATTCTACTCGCACGTTCGGCATTCTCAGCAGAAATCTGTTCCGTCAAATTGTTCCACTTGAACCCTTTCAAATATAGTAAATTCCATACATCATCATGGTAATAGGTACCTTTCTTGCCACCAATAGTCCGGGCATTGAGAAGTTCACATGCTGCTTTTGCTTCAGATTTCTTGACAAATTCTACCCAGCCATCGACAAACGATCGCTTTTTATTTCCACCGTTGCGAATTCTTCGAGAATGCGCTGATGGATCTTCTGGTGTAAGAAAAATTCGATTTATTGCACCGTAAGGCTCAAGAAGTGATCTGAGTTTACTGGCCTTCATATAGGGGGGTATCCGAGAAAGATACACGACACCTGATCGTTTGATAGCGGCGGCAGTCGCGACAAGATTCTTTTTCATAAGCGGTTTTGATATACCAGGAAGTTTTTCGCTAATTTCATTTTCCTTAAAAGACTCCTTAGACTTATAATCTTTGATCTTTTTTATTTCTTCATTCTCTTTGTCTTGTTCTGAATTCGAATCCTCGTTATCACTCTGATGACTTTCAACTTTTCTTCGCTTCGCGGTTCTCCCACCCTTTACTATATCCTCAAGATCTGATTCATTTTCGGCATCTTGGTCACTCTCACTATCACTTATATCAAGATATTCATTATGCTTCCTAGTCGCCATTTGTTTCCTTGATTTAGAGATCAAATCTTAATATATGATGATTTCTGTTCTGAAGTACGCTTGAATTTTTGACAGGGTTTAGTCAAATTGTTTCGGATTTGCTTGTAACCACTACTAGCCTCTGAGGAAGGATCCCAATACATGAGAAGCATTACACATTACACTTACCCCCTTGTGTAGGTTCGAATTGTATTAGTCAGCAACTTATTAAGCATATAACCCTCGCCTAACGAAAACTTATTTATTTAATACCCTTTAGTTTAGCTATAAGATTCTCTCAAATAATTATCCACTATTCGTAAAAATTATATTAGAGTCACATATTTATGAGGATGATTATCTTTCAGAAATCCTTATTACATCCTCTCCTGGAGCTCCAGTCTACACTCCATATTGTCATGCGACCGTAAAGCCAGTTATACATTCTGATGAACCCTCATGTATTCGGCAAGTAGCCTTTATAGATTTCGCCGAATAAATTATTTTCTGCGCTATTTTAAATAATAGCCAATCATCTCAAATTATGACTATTTTTAGGGATCCTATTTAAGCCTCAAGACTTCCTGGAGTTCCAAGACAGCTTGTACTATTTTCTACAATAACCAAAAAAACCAATACATAACATTATAGTGTTGAAATTTTAATAGAGTAATCGACACCATAATCATCATATCGCAACCTAATTTTAGACGAAATTAAATTAATTGGTGCTTTTAACAACGAACCAGGCTTATTTTTGGCTCATTCATTGAGGGGCAGGTTTCTAGAAGTCTGGTTGCTAGGCAACAGGGACGGTTATCCCCTGGAGCCACAGAGCCAGCCAAATAGAAGCGGGCGGGGTGTCAACGGCAGGTGAAGATAACGATAACGTTTTTCTACAATTATCTAGGCAAAGATGTCTTCAAAGAAAGTTATTGCGATTTCGCCTCTTACAAATCAGCCTGTGGTTATACGAGATAGTGCATGCGAAGAGGATAATCAACGAGCTTCGCAATTGGCGAAGGAGACATTTCTGAGCTTTTCCAAAACAAGTCTTGCAGAGAGACAGGCAATAATCAAAAATGCGCTAAAAATTCTAGAGGCTAGGAAAGATATTTTAGCCCACGAATTAACAGAGCAGATGGGTAGACCGATTTCTTACACTGCAAAGGAGATTTCCACCGCAGTTAAGAGGGCTGAGTACCTATTAGAGATCAGTGAGGATGTACTTCAAGATACATCTGGAGAAGCTGAAGAAGGATTTAAAAGATATATCAAGAAACTTCCCATTGGGCCGGTACTAATTTTCTTTACTTGGAATGTAAGCTGCATATTTTCTCTATACGTTTGAATAATAGATCTCTGATCTCGAATAGTACCCATATTTAGTTTTGATAAATTCTCTAGTGCCTGCTCTTCTAGCTGGAAACACTGTGATCTTAGTTCCATCGCCAAGAACACCTACAATTCCCGAGCAAATACTATCGGTATTCAAAGAATCAGGTTTACCTAAGAACGCTATCCAATACCTTCAACATGCAACGCTTGATGGGACTAAGAGCCTGGTCCGTGACCCTCAAATCTCACATATCTGTTTTACTGGATCTGTTGCAAACGGGATCGCTATTCAGAAAGTAGCTGCTGATAGAATTGTAAATGTAGGTCTTGAACTGGGAGGAAAGGATCCTGCATATATTCGATCAGATGTGGATGTAACTTGGGCTGCCGAAGAGATTGTAGATGGTGCTGTTTTCAATTCTGGGCAGAGCTGTTGTAGTATTGAGAGGGTGTATGTGGATGAAAAAATCCATGACAACTTAATTGAAGCCATTCAAAAAGTTCTTACAAAATATGTAATGGGTGATCCATTTAAAAAAGAGACTAATATCGGCCCTGTGGTATCAAAACAATCGAAGGACATTATCCAGTCACATGTAGTTGATGCCTTACAGAAAGGTGCAAAAGATGTCACACCTGAAAACGAATCATTTAGGTCGTTCCCTCCCCTTGGTAATTTCGTAAAGCCAACTCTGTTGATTAATGTTAATCATGATATGATTGTTATGAAAGATGAAACATTTGGTCCCATCATACCAGTGATGAAAGTCAAGGATGATACGGAGGCGATTCGATTAATGAATGATAGTGAATTTGGCTTGACCGCATCAATTTGGACTGCTGATACTAGTAAAGGAGCCGAACTCGCTCAACAAGTAGATGCAGGAACGGTTTTTGTTAATCGATGTGATTTTCCAAGCCCAGTAAGTGGATGAAGTGATCTAACTACATCAAAAGCACTAACTAGTCTTTTAGGATCTTGCTTGGACCGGTTGGAAGAATTCGGGGAAAGGCGTAACTTTAAGTAGATTTGGTTTTGATCAGTTCGTTAAGTTGAAGAGTTTTCATATAAAGAATTACGTGAAATGAACAACACATGGGTAAAGTCTATTTTTTGCAGCAATTTACAGTCTTGATCGAATTGAAAAGTCAAAGATGACGAAGAAATTAAGAAGTTATTTGTTTTTCAAAAAAATCAAATTTAACAAATCAAGTTACATATTTTCTTTCTAGTATAATCGGCTCCTAACATTTGCTAGCAAAATCATATTTTTTGTAATACAATACGAATACATGATTATCTATATTATGATGTATCTCTTACAATTTATAGAGAAAATCCAATTTAATTTTAGGCTCGAAATATCTAATTCAAGATTAAAAAAAAATTATTTATGCAAAATGCACTGATGAAAAAAAAGTAAGCCTAAGTCTAGTACCATCTGTTACCAGCGACTTTTCAAACATTTCCTTCTCCAAATGTCCAAGTACCTACTTGTCGTGCCTACAATAGGGACAGCAATATGCAAATTTTTCATCTCCCATACAAAATATTTCATTTTAAAGCCCTACATCACAGTCAATATTAACCTATTTCGTATTACAATAAACGTATAGTAGTACTGCATCTATTTATCTATCCATTCAGTAAGTAGATGAGGAATGAGGAAGACCATACCTGTAAATAATAAGCTACATATTTAGTCAAAATCGACGTAGCTTTACATTGAATTTACGTTCCTAGGAAAAATAAATCATAACCATAAGAATTCTTTTTTTTTTTTTTTTTGAGAGAGAGAGAGAGAGAGAGAGAAAGATAAATCAAAATTTCGAGAGCTTTTTTTTAATAGAAATAATGTGTCAAGATTCACGATTTATATGCTTCCAGAAGGTAGGTATAATTAGGATTAAAAGGGGGGGGGAAAAATAAAAAGATAATATTACTAACATGGCATATAAAATTTGCAACTTAATAAGCCAGCCAGCCACACAGCTTCATTCCCTTGTCAAAACAGCATATACCGCAAATGTCTCTGATTGGCTCAAGTTCCAGCCAATCAATCAATAACAAAATAAAAATTAACAGTAGTAAGTAAATTGAGCCAATAAGACAGTAGTGAGGTGATACTTGCGTATTGCTGCTGCTGCTGTTTTTTTTTTTTTTTTTATTTTTTAAAAACAATTCCTACCCCAAGGTGATATTTCATTAATTTTCTCTGTCTCCTTACGTCAAATACTCACGTTATCCAATTTGAATTATGTCGTTGCCCTCCCTAGATACGAAACATTTATTAGAGTAAAGTAAATAAAAGTCCCCAACCTTTATCTACACATGACTACATGAATATTTTTTTTTTGGCTTATTAAAACGACACTGAAAGCTTTTTATAATTTTTTTTTTTTTTTTTTTTTTTTTTTTTTTTTTAAAAAAAAAAAAAAATTCATATATATGAGGATCTTGAATATCAGAATCCCATATGTTTGTTATGACCTTGCACAATAACCCAGATTTAGCCTTCGGTAAGCACTCGCTAAAATAACCGATAACCGATAACCGAAAACAGGGATACTTTATGTAGAATTATGTATGCTACCATGTACCATATATCGTGTATACTAGTACGTACAACGTTACGAATGATAACAACCACCAAAGCTGTACATAGGTTTAGGAGCTATGAAATAAAGGATAATGAAATGTGTATAGTAAGTAGTGTATAACCAGCTTAGATAGAAGGGACACGAACAGTCTTACGGTTTCTACGATATACGAGATAATATTTTAGAAAACACGAGACACTTCGTTAGATTAACCTCAAATCTATTTATTATATTTTACAATCTTAACTTTCCGTTACCTAAGAACCTCACCTAGTTTAAAAAAAAAAAAATAATAATAATAATAATAATTTTCTTGCATGGTAACGTCTATGAAAGATCCGCCGTATTACCTAAATTGCATTACTTTATATTTGCGATTTGACTACATTAATAAGCAATAAAAAACTATATTCAAACCTTGAAGTCAGATAATTTAATAAATCTCTTATTTTGAATTGTGAATAGATTTATTTACATTGACGTGAGAATAATGTAGAATCAGGAATGAGAGGCAAAGTCGGCCCGACGGGACAGAGTTCCTTATGTTATTGGTTTGAAGAATAACATCCAGTACAGGCCCTTTTTATGAAGTTTTGAGAAATCCCATGCTTTCTTCACGATCAAAAAGTCTCACTTACAATGAGCTAGCACATTTTTGTAAACATGCCATCGACAAAGGATGGACTGTGTCTTTTTTTTTTTTTTCCTGTGGGAATAATGAATCAATGGCATTGATTAGAGCCCATTCACAGTCCTTTATAATTACTCCAGGCTAATGTGGAGGTTGATATTGTTATGTAGCTCTCTAGTGCCCAATAGTAATCTTCTTCTTTTTCTTGGGTCAAGAAAGCAAAAGCTACCCAGAAAAAAAAGACTTCTGATTTCTATCTATGCCTATTATGCAAAGAAGAGTCATCCCGAATCGGTTATTCTTATATGTACCGTCCATTACTATCGCTTCTGGGGTTCTCTTCAGCCCAACGAAGAGAGAGAGCTTGAAGGCTAGGAAGGAGCAAACGCTTCAGTTGTCCCTTGTCATGTAACTCATATTCATATTTCCAATCAGATTACGCCATATTCTCCATTGGGGGGCTTGTGTCAGTGTCCGCCCAAATAGTTCCAAACGTTTATATTTTTGCTTGATGTTACAAATGTCTTGGGCTATTGGACGTCTATCTGTTGTGGAATCAAGAAAAGTCAATACATTCCTAGGCTTCATAAAGCTTGCTTCAAGTGCTACTATTTGTGAAATCTCCGTATCTTTTTAATTTTCGGTGCTGTAAAAAGCTGTAAATATTGGATGTTGGTCCATGATTATAAGTCGCTTGGCATCTATCAGCTTGGTGTCAAGTCCCATCCTCCTCTATCTTCAATTGGAGCTCAGCTGTATTGAAAGCAAACTTACAACTGGTTTTACTTGTGGTTTTACTTCGTTTCCTATTAACTGATTACTGTTGTATCTTTGTTTTTTTTTTTTTTTTGTTTTTTTTTTTCTGGCTCCATAGACACAAGCGATATTTATCAATTGTCATAATCTATCTGTTTGTATCACTGTATGAAATAAAATTAATCTTATTGTATATCTGTTCTCTCTCTCTCTTCTAATGTCCAAGGAAACTATTCATCCAAGGTTTCGACAATTCCTTAATCCCGTGATTTTAATTAATTATAAGGTTGATCGTACCAACAAACACAAATATATCCATATTTCCTTATATCTATATCCAAACACTATCTTCACAGAGACGTGCGTTGGCTACAAAGAGCACAAAACCAAAAACATAAGTACGCTTTTGAGCTGAATTTTTAAAAAAAAAAAAAAAAAAAAAAAAATACTCAAGTGATTCAAAGTGGCCTAGTGGGAAAAACTGCATATTACCAACCTCAATTTTGAGTATTTTGAGATATATATCTTCCATATTAAAAATTCTACTACGCATTAGCACAACCCTTTTGGTATCTAAGGCAACGACATAATTCAAATTGGATAACGTGAGTATATGACGTAAGGAGACGGAGAAAATTAATGAAATATCACGTTGGGGTGGGAGACTGTAAAGTTACCCCGGAAAGTAAAGTGATCAGTGGGATAAAAACGATTGTTTTAAACGTGCCAATTTGTCAATACTTATATCCCAATTTACCAAGGAAAAGAAATCCCAATGACTTTTTAAGATGACAAAAAAGTTGGGAGACGCACCCTTTTCTTCTTTTTTTTTTTTCTTAATTTCTCCCCCCCCCCCC
>QVIK01000079.1:50185-60669 GCA_003957845.1 Oidium heveae | reverse complement strand
TTTTTTTTTTTTTTTTAAAAAAAAAAAAAAAAAAAAAAAAAAAGACAGCTTTATATTGCAGATAAGGCTATATTGCTAATTAATCAGCGCGATATTACCCGTTTAGTAGTGATAAAAACTACCGTTGGTACAATACATGAATTACCAAGGGCTCTAGACGCCGAAAAGTTTAATGGGTGAAATAAGGGGCTCTAAAATCTACATGCAGGGAAATGAACAGCATATTAGAAAGTTTTAATCTCGGATGAAGCGATTGCGGATACGATTTGATCAGAGCGTGGGGGGTGAGGATCCCAATTACGTTACGTGGATTTATAAATAAGATGTTACTAGTCAGAAGTAATAAAGATTACTAATCACGTCTGTATTAGTCAGCATATAAATCGTATATATGTCATATATCATAGATAGATTTTAGAGAAGATATAAATAGATCTACAGACATAGAAATACTCACAAAGAGCTTGAGCTTGATATTACTTAGTAATATGACAAGCTCAGAGTTAATCTAGTCGGTGTATCTAGGAAACCTCAAGGGTATGTGATATCTGGAATCTAGTTGGTTAATGACGAATCGCCGATGTGTATTCCGGCCAGGGAAATAAAAATTTGCAAAGCCTATATATTTTACAACAGCCATTTTGAATGAATGATTTTGATTACGTCTACTGAATTCCATCAACTGTAAAGGCCAATAATTATTATTAGTGAGAGTGTGTTTCCTCGTGACTCTAAGTTGCTGGTGCGCCGGGAACTCGGGACTTGGACTTTCTGGGCTGGAAGCTGCGGAGGTTCACAAGATCAGCTCGGACCGGGTTGCGGATCACTGAGAACGCGAGATATCACGCCGACGGGACAACTTCACAAGGCGAATTCCTGGCCGAGTGCTTGCTTAGTATAGCTTTTCTCACTACAGATTGGTCTCCGTCGAAAGCAGATAGTTACAGTATCATAGAGGGTTTTGATGGCGTGTATTGAGCATTGGTCATCGTTCCCGTATGCTATGATAACTCCCTCCCTCCCCAAAACACTGACTGTATTAGAGTGCACATATAGGAGATGTCATCAGTCCATCACAATTTCCCTCTTCCAGCAATCCACACGACATTCATCCTTGCGTATTTCCCTTCCGACGAAAATCCTCGAAAAAAAGCACTGAGTGTTGAGCGTGCTCACTGCCGAAATGAGAACTACTACTCGGAGACATAGTCAACCCATTGAATCGTCTTCTGGGTGGATCAGGCCTGTATGGATCTAAGAAATCATTGCTGCTCTTCCGTAGCTTCCTTAACTTTCTTCTTCTTCTTCTTCTTCTTCTTCTTCCTCCTATGATCCGAGCCTTGGGACAAGTCTACAGTGGTTGTGTTGGAAAGTTCTTGGTACCGAACGTTAATCATGTAAGAGTTCGGCCTGATTGTTTATACCACCCCCAGCAGTGTAGAGCGAACCTGGACTACCCGACGAAATTGTCATCAGCCACCGAACTCTAGGCGCTCGTTAATAAGGATAAGTTACAATCGTATTTGCATTAAATTTACGGTGACCGGATTAATCACGTCCGTTGACAAGCCTATGGGCTGGTTCGCATGTTAGATTAATTTTTTAATGGAAAATGAGATAATTTCGTTGATGGATCATAAAACAGCCATAAGAGGGCGGGGCACTGTAAATGATATGATGACCTTGGGCTTTGTTTTCGTGGTCTATTATTAAAAATTATGCCATGGGCTTTCTCTTACTACCGCTACAACCTAAGATATTAGAATGAGTAGTTTACCACATATCTTCATGACTTTAGGTTAGCATTATTCCGTTTATCCATTCATAATGTTGTAGTCATAAGTCATCCTATAAAAAAAACTTTTTTCTTTTTATAACACCATACCAGATAACTCTCCTTAATATTATCTCTTGTTGCGAATTCCTTCTACGCGTAATCGTGATGGTAATTTTATAAATAATATCTCGTACACAGATTAAATATAACGAGTTCTCTTTTTTTTTTTGCAATTTTACATATTTTCTTATGAGAGAGAAAAAAAAAAAAAAAAAACTTCAAGACCTCTCGTATAACTTGTGCCATGACGCTAGTCTGTTCTTTTATATACAAGGGATCGGTTATTTCCTTTAGATTCCATGTACACACAACCAAACAATCAGAAGAATAGAACGCCAAGTAGAAACAAAACAAAGCATAAAGTATGATTTATTAAGTTAAATAAGGTGTGAACATAGTCCCTTAGTCATAGGCTGAGGCGAGAGGAAAAAAAACATATTAAAATAATTGGGCTGTAGAGATATCCAGTGTGAAAGTATGCCGATGTTCTAATTGTAAGTTACATTATCACGAGGGGGAAGAGATAAATTTTCTGTATTTAACAAATAATTTATTTTTCAATTTATATAAAAAAATTGGGCTGCTAAAATCTACACAGAGCTCAAAGAATAATAAATATAAATTTCAGATCCAGGCAAGATCAAGTGAGAAAAAATAAAAAACATGACTTTTGGCTCCCTAATCGTTTATATAAATCTGACCTGCAGCTAGAATGACATAAATATCGTAAAAATTCATTCCAAAGAGGCAACAAAGTTTTGCGCGCCTAATAGTTCCATTTTCATCCTCTAGAATAAAGTTAATCTCCACGTGAGATAAAAATTGAATAAAAAATTTCGTCTTAAATGACGAGAGTTTGAAAGCAAGATGGGTAAGCGATTCCTTTGGTATTCAAACCTAGGGTTGGATTTCATGAAGCACGTGTTTATTTCCAGTGTCTCCGTCTTGGAAACCTCTTAAGTAAAGAGGTCGTTGGTCCTGCAGCTGGTCTTGTTAGATTATTACTCCCATAAAGTTCATTAAATTAAGATAATATTTCATCTGGGACGAATAGGAAGCGCTTACCAGACATAGAACTTTCCATTACATCAAGGGATTTGATGTTTCCCTTAACACCTTCTGTTAGGATTTGACCTTTATTTGGAGGACCATTGTAATTGCCAGATCTGCAGCCGGATTGCATAGTGGTACACTTCTTTTCATATGCCCTGCATCCTTTAGATCCAGTCGCGGTAGCAGAATCATAACATGTTCTCAGTTGATCGTAACAGTTGGTAGTGGCCTTTGTGAAGTGTGTTAGTAGATAATTGAAATTATTAGGTTTATAAATGCTTACATCCCAACAACCACCTTCACTGTCATAGGACTCCTGTTCAGTTCCCCACCAATTTCCATTTACGGCAACAGTTTTAGGGGGTAGTAGTCCTTCAGTGTGAGATTTGGACGCGATAGACTGGGCAGATGGTATACCGCTTTTGTATGATACTGGTCCAGGTGTAGAATAAGGCCATTTAGGCATGTAAATATTAAAACGTACCGATGGATCGGACATCTGGACGTGCCCAGGAATCGATACTATAGACTCTGGCCGAGGGCCGGACTTTTCATCAGAATCCAGGAAAATTTGAGCGCAACCAACATAAAATTGCGGCTCTGGTGGTGTTTTGTCGGCTTCCTGTAATGCTAACAATTCTGATCTTACAAGATAATTACCGCCAGCAAGATCAGGCGGAATGTTAACGTTCAAAATCCCGTTATTTTCTATGACTTTATCGGAGCACCATTTTCCAGCATTGGAGTCATATCCTTCATCCCAGATCTTAAACCATCCATCTCCATCTCCAGAGGCTTCTGCTGCAGAAGTAACAGCTTTCATGTAAACTGAGCAAGGCCCTTTATGCGATGGCTCAACAGATCCAGGAGCACTTCCATCTGGAAACATGCGATATTCAAAGCCAAGTTGGCTTGCCTTGGGTACAGCACAGACTCTTTTCACTGGCGTTGTCCCATCGAATCCTAGTCCTTATTAGTATGCTAGATATTTCTTTGGCAAGTATAACGAGGAAATCATACCGCACACCATGGCATTATCTTGAAGGTTTGTGATTGGGTATGTTGCTGTGGATGGATTTTTGGGAACTCGTACGCAAGTTCCATCTCCCTGGTTGACATTATTTACATAGAGGTTTGTGAACAGTGAGTGTGCATCAGAAGGGAGAGTAAAGGCGCCAGCGAGGACAAACAGAAGACCCGTCAACTGCGTCATGATTGAGAATGAAGGTGATAAATTGAAAAGTTCCCTGAGTACTGAAAGGATCGTTGTTAACACGTCTTTTTGGGTGATTTGAAGTTCCACACAAATGTTTAAAGAATGATTGAAACCAGCAAACTGATTGTAGCCTACGAAAAAGAAAGAATGTATTGTTGTCTACATAAACGACCGGAGGGTTAGGGCCATAATATAAGGAATAAAAATATGCCTTTCCATATATATATATATATATATATATATGTATGTATGTATGTAAACAGATACTCAAAATTAGTATTGATAGACTTTCAATTTTAAATGGAAGAGGGGCCGACCACGACGCACGACAGAGCTAGGATGCGGTGATTGCAAGCAGTGGTACATGCATCAATAAAAGCCATCCTTCCATTGGTAATGTCCGTTCGTTTCTCTAATTTGCCGCCCTTCTCGCCTCTTTCCGAAGAAAGGAAACAAAAGTGACGAAAAGATCGAGAGTTTGAGCAAAGATCAGAACTTTGTCTTCCCTTGTTTATTTTTTTGTGTTGTTGTTGTTCTCTGTGCATCTATCTATCCCTGTACCATGTCCCCTGTCCACTGCGACCAGTGTTCATCCCATCTACCCCAGTCGTAGCCCCAGCTCTAATTTTCGGCTAGAGGAGTAAATCTTCGCTAAGCGCCAAAGTATCAGCTAGTTGCCTGCCTGCCTGCCTGTCCTGAACGTACGTGCAGAATAGAAAGTAAGAATCCCCCCAATTCCTAATTTTATTTTTTTCTGGGGATGTCAACCCCTGATGACATGCTTACGCATTCTTTATCCCAGCCATCACTCCCACCTTGTCGATTGCTGTCTGGACATGGGCCACTGTAGATCAAAGGAGCCCGACTTACAAAAATATATTTCGACCACCCCCGTTCCTGCATTGAGAGTGGAAGTATGCACTTCTACTCATGAGCTTCGTAAGTCCTTTCTGTGGGGACATTGGCTTAACGCATTCCAAAGCTAATTGGTTGATTCTTAGCAAAAGTGTGAATATATCTCAAAAATAAAATAAAGATAAAGTGATGCCTCAGGTGCAGCGTGAAATTAGCTTGATCTTGCAGATCTTAGGGTACGACTAGGGTAATTAATGTTTAGTGGAGAACATTTAAGGGAGTTAAATGGGCCCTGCAAACTCAAATTAGGCTTGATTTACACAGGAATAGGGACTCAACAGGGATCGACCAGTAATGAGACATCATTGGCTTATTTTCACTACAGACGGGACGGTGTTGTCCAGCGAGCCATACAGAAAGTTCTCCCATATTCCGTCGTCTAATTATTCGATTCGCCAGCTAGTTAATTTGATTAGCTAACTCCCGGATTAAGTGTGGGACTGTGGGAGTACAGTAAGCCTTCTAAATACACACCAATGTCTTCTATTCTCATCCCCAACCAGCTGGTCAGCGGATCTCACTCTGATAATTCATCCTGCCCAAAGGATTCTTATCTAAGCCAGGTCTGACAAGTAAGCAAGCATGCACGAGATGCAACGGATCACCTCCAGCATCTTGACATTTGTCGGGCGCAATATGTGAAGGTATTTCGTGCATTAGAGAAAAGCAGGATTTTATTAATATTGAGCCATTGATTAGAGATTTATGCTGAGGGTGAAAGGCAGAGAGAGCGGATTCTACTGTGCAGAGCCCAATAGGCTTCTTGCTCCGATCCCGAAAAGCAGCATCCTCTGAGCTTTCCGAAAACATTAAACCTTCTTTTATTCCCCGATTATCATCTTCTCAATCACTCAGGTAAGGCCCACCTCCTCAATAGTTTTTGTTCTTTTGATGAAGCCAGGAATTGCCTCTGAACCAAAAGGAAAAATGATATTAATCGATCGGAATACCCACCTTCCTTTTTACCATCCTTGCCTTTTGGACCTTAGCCTTAAGTCTTCCCTCAAGTCGAGCGTGTTCCTACTACATGTTACAAGCTCTCCTCGCCTTCAGAGAGAGGCAGTGAGTGCAGCTTTAAAGGATGATATTGCCTGAATCCCCACGTCATATAACTTTTGTAGAGATGCCTCCAAATAGGAGGCTAAGTCGCAAGCTCAAAGATCCCTGGCTGACTATTCCTACAATATAATCTTGATCATGAAAATATATGGGTTTTTAGGAAAACAAACCATTGAAGAGTGGTGGAAAGCACTGGTAGATGAAACTCTGACGTACTAGGCAACAATTTTAAAGCAGGCCTAAATATGCAGGGATATTAATATTCCAAACTCAGACTAGTGTGGTAGCAGGGATACTGGGGATGACCAGCCAACGATCGAGGGAGGTGAAGGGAAGGTTCCTGAGTCCCAGAGACGAGTTTCTGTCCCACATAACGTTATGAAGCGAATCTTCGATATAGCTTAATGCATCGCAAATAACTGTTTGTTTCTGATTTTTAGTATTTTGAAAAGTTATTCCCGTTCCATTCAAATTTAATGAATACAAGTCTTTTTCTTTTGTGCAGCGACTTTCGACACGGGGAGTTGTGAGCCTGCCACCCGACCTGAGTAAAAATAGTCATGACGTTCTTAGCAGTGTCGAGGAAAATCGCATGTTACATTCGCTCTAGCTCCCCTCCTGTTTGTACAGTCTTTAAAATTGCCAGTTGTCGTCATACACCTGCTTTGATCTTCTACGTGCTGTCAGATTAGCGGGGCCACAGACGAGCAGATACCAAAATTATTTTTCGGAGTTTTGGCGGAGTTAGCGCTAAGCCTTTAGCCCGTGCAAATCCCAGATTCTACAACATCAATTCTTGTGGGAAATTGTCTACGTTTTCAGCAACATTCAAATTCGGATGATCACGTGATATACCTAGCGGCAACACTTCCCAGCCTTGACTTCGGGCCACTGAACTAATTCAACTCCCATCTGTAATTTCACAAATCCGTTCATAATAACTCCAAATTCTAATGCATAATTAATTTAATACAGACCTAAGCAACCTCGAAGATATCTTCACCTAACCCTTGATTAAGGCTCTCTTATGAACCGTTCCTACCTCATGAAAGCCTCTGACCTCATAGACATCTCATGAGATTCATATCGCAGTTTTGGCGCGCACTGAATGATTGACTCACTATGGTCATTATTATTAAATATTGGCACGATAAAGAAATCGAGGGATCAAAATAATACTCTTTTATGACAGTTTATAACGTAGAAGGCGGCAGAATTGTTCGTTGTTAAGTAATTAGATGACGTTTCACGGCGTGTCCAGTGGGGATTAGGAGCCAGAATTGGCTAATAGCAAAGACTTTAAAGCTTTATATTCATTTGGAGAAGGTCCACGTCGTGTTAGAGATTCACTGTAATCCTCTGCCTTTCGTGGGAGCTTATTTGTGCTATATTTTGTTCGTTCCTCTTCTTAGTTGGCGGCTCCACATTGGCACGCAATTCAAGATCAGGTTGCTTTCCACGTCCTGATACTATTAGTAGAAACTTCAGCAGTGTGTTTTGTTCATGCATCATCCAAACATCCAGATCATAAGTACCCAGAGAGCACAAATGAACTTTTGCAATTCACCTTTTACATAGTCTAAGGTGTTGTGTTCTAACTTACCTTCGAAGCTAGGAACTGACATGAAGCAGTTGATTGCACTTAAGCTATCAACTCAATGCTGTTTTTCTATAAAAAAGAAGCAATTTGTGTGATGGGTGAAATCGTCTTAGGTTATCTACCCGCTTGTACATTAATTAATACATCAAGTACTTGGATAAGGCTACATAAAAAGAGGGAAACGATGTGATTTTTTATGACATATTCGAGGGTGAGATTAAGTGATAACTGAGTGCGAAATCAACCATAAGTTTTATCGTCTTGACAGCTTTTCAGCTTGCCATTTGAAGAAACAGAAATAAAAACTACAGGTGAAATAACTCTCTGTGAATTTGAGACATTCTTGAGTTTACAGTTTGCGCTGAAATTAGTGAAACAACACATCGAGGCAATGCATACATGCAAGAGCAAACATTATCACTAAAGTAAGACGAGTTTCTTCTTCAGTGGATTCTTCAAAAATGAGAACAGGCATATCGTCCCCTTCACGTGTGGGTATGAGAAATAGCATCACGAATCAAGCGGGTAAATAGAGACAAAAGGGAACCCAGAGATGGATGTCAAACTTTACAAATATTCTAAAACTTGACCAAAAGGTCAACACAGTTATTTTCCGTACGAATAAGGCAGTCCCCGAATCTGTGGTATCCGTCTAGTCCTAATTCGAAAGCTATATCTATAATTAGAAAAGATCCGAGGAGAGCTTGTTATTAGTTTATCTGATATAAGGTATCTGAACGAGTAATGATATTGCTCTAATGTCTTTATCCAAGAGACTCAGCTAACATCTAGAGTCAGGAGATTTGTGTGTAAGTCTCAATTATTCGAATCATTGATTCTGCTCTGTGGTGTTTGAGCCCCCTCGTCGTCTCCAGGGTCTGTAATCCACAGACATCATTATTTACAGTAAATACATCGCCATAGAGGTTTACTACATCAGATATGGATGAAGTACCAACCGAACTAGTATCTACTAGTTACAGCGCATGTTTTTGACGGGGAGTTTGCCCCAATATACCAATAACAGCTTTTGATTATGGATAGCCAGGGAAGTCACATTGACGTGGAATTTCTATGAACTTGAAAACAATTAAAAAACCGTAAATTCTATATTAACATGCTACCTTAAACCATGTGTCACATATAGCCGCTTGACCTTGGTATTTTTACATCAATAAAACCTTCATACTAACACGAAATGATTGATTTGTCCTAACTGAATAATACAGCTCTGATAGAGAAGGAATGCCTTCTTGGGCGCTATTCGACGGCTCGTTGCGAATCATGTACACTTGATGGATAAGATGCGGGTGTAGAAACAATTTTTATTAACTGTCTCTGACCGGTCGAACAGCCTTAATTGATAAGAGGTCTAACGTCAACCTCTACAACCAATATCACTAGAAAGCTCTAACTACTATATGTAGCTTCAAACGGAGTAAGAATCTCATCGCAAAACATAGGAAAATGTCGTTTTCGCTTCCTACACAAGGCCAGTAAAGTCGCAATCTTGAACAAGGAACAGGCAACTTCAGGATACAAAAACATACTTTCAAAAAAACAAAAGTTTCCCTTAACTAATATGTGATAAAAAAATTCATTTGATCCAAACACAGAAATCAACAGCATCGAGATGATTGACTATAGGATATTCATAATAAATGGTCTATGGATAATATATTCTTGGTAAAAAAGATTTCCCAGCTGCAAAGTCGGAAAATAATTGTTGCCAACTCAATCTTGCGCAGGCTTCTATGATAGCCCTCGTTGGGAGGTCTAGCCAGAGCTCCGACCATTATTTTTATCCAAAGACCTTTCCAGAGAAGTCTAGGACCACACAAGTATGAAAAGAGGACACTAGACAACAGGACCGGAAAATTCACAATAGCTTCAGTCTTACAAATATAGTTTTCCATGGGCTAATTATGAATACAACCACGATAAATATATATTTATGCACATGCATTGTCTTACCTGATCCATGGCAAAAGTGGGAAGAAAATAACTTCAGATGTTTTTGTGTTTTTCAAACTGCGCAGCTTCTATGGGTGCCCGAGCTTAGATATTTATCTTCTTCGGAACTGTTCCAACGCCATTAACTCCTCCACAGGTGGTTTTCCATTTTTAAGCCCCCTCCCATATCTCCCCCTTCTTCTTTAATTATCTGATCTGGGCATTGCTTTGTAGGAACGCGAAAGCCTTTAAAAAAAAATTAAAATATAAAAATAAAAATAAAACCAAATCGGGTGCCATTAAAAACTGATTTAGCTGACCCCTGTCAAGTCCACTTAATTTTCTCCAAAATTTCAATCCATGTAAATATATCCCCTTCCGCTAAATTTTTTTTTGATGAGTCAGCGAACAAGCTAGCTAGATAGGAGGGGAATTTTTCTTGAAAATTTAAGGGGTTGGGAAAAAAAAAACTCCGAGTGCCTGTCTGCCTTGGAAGGACTCGGCTCGGCTCGGCTGCTTTAATTACATAAGCCCTGATTAATCTTAATAAGCTGTTGGCAGGTATGAGATAGACTTATTTTTATTTTTATTTTTATTTTTTTTTTGGTTGTTCAATGAGCATTCTCCAACACAAGAAGAAATGCCGAACTTTCGTTTGACTGGAAGTTTGATATGTCTCTTGAAAGCAGCATAATTTCGGAATCTTCACGAAGGAAAAAAAAAAAAGAGAGCGGCAATGTTACGTGACTCAACTATACTCATGTGAGATTCTCGATTGAATCCAACGATTTCGTGGGCATGCTTCTTCGTGTATACAGAACGCCAAAAAAAAAAAAAAAAAAAAAAAAAAA
>QVIK01000079.1:0-49414 GCA_003957845.1 Oidium heveae | reverse complement strand
AGGCATGCAAAATATGAGATTCTATGTAAGCTACTGTCGTTAAATGTCAAAAGACAATGCAATCGGATATAGTAGGGGTAGTCAGACTTGAATTTCCCCCCCCCCCAAAAACAAAAACAAAAACAAAAAACTTACACTATACATAAATAAGTGTCGACATAATTACCGAATTTCTACTCTCCAGCGTTTAGCAACTGAATGAAAAAAAGCATGGAATTTANTGAAAATGAAAATGAAAATGAAAATGAAAATGAAAATGAAAATGAAAATGAAAATGAAAATGAAAATGAAAATGAAAATGAAAATGAAAATGAAAATGAAAATGAAAATGAAAATGAAAATGAAAATGAAAATGAAAATGAAAATGAAAATGAAAATGAAAATGAAAATGAAAATGAAAATGAAAATGAAAATGAAAATGAAAATGAAAATGAAAATGAAAATGAAAATGAAAATGAAAATGAAAATGAAAATGAAAATGAAAATGAAAATGAAAATGAAAATGAAAATGAAAATGAAAATGAAAATGAAAATGAAAATGAAAATGAAAATGAAAATGAAAATGAAAATGAAAATGAAAATGAAAATGAAAATGAAAATGAAAATGAAAATGAAAATGAAAATGAAAATGAAAATGAAAATGAAAATGAAAATGAAAATGAAAATGAAAATGAAAATGAAAATGAAAATGAAAATGAAAATGAAAATGAAAATGAAAATGAAAATGAAAATGAAAATGAAAATGAAAATGAAAATGAAAATGAAAATGAAAATGAAAATGAAAATGAAAATGAAAATGAAAATGAAAATGAAAATGAAAATGAAAATGAAAATGAAAATGAAAATGAAAATGAAAATGAAAATGAAAATGAAAATGAAAATGAAAATGAAAATGAAAATGAAAATGAAAATGAAAATGAAAATGAAAATGAAAATGAAAATGAAAATGAAAATGAAAATGAAAATGAAAATGAAAATGAAAATGAAAATGAAAATGAAAATGAAAATGAAAATGAAAATGAAAATGAAAATGAAAATGAAAATGAAAATGAAAATGAAAATGAAAATGAAAATGAAAATGAAAATGAAAATGAAAATGAAAATGAAAATGAAAATGAAAATGAAAATGAAAATGAAAATGAAAATGAAAATGAAAATGAAAATGAAAATGAAAATGAAAATGAAAATGAAAATGAAAATGAAAATGAAAATGAAAATGAAAATGAAAATGAAAATGAAAATGAAAATGAAAAAATTTATGTAAAAGAGGTGATTTGACGTAATAATTCATGACAACCAGCAGAGTAAGAAAAGTTTAAATGACTATGAAATATAAGAGTGATTTCTCTACTTGATCAGTCCGCGGATGTTGAGAATAACCCTCTCTTCCTTTTGGCTTGGTTAGGGGTTTCTCCCCCAAAGTAATATTTTGCCATGTTATAAGTTTATTTGAAACTGAAACCGAGTCGGTTCAGCTGGGAATAACTAACTGATTTATGGGAGGCACCAAGTGTGCTGAAAAAAAAAAAACAAAACAAAAAAAAAAAACAAAACAAAAAAAAAAAAAACTTTTTACCTCGAGACTGCGGGACACTCTTTTCTGAAGTAAGAAGACAAGATTAATTTTTTTGGATTTTATAACTATAAGCGTGAGACAATTCTGAAAATATTTTTGTAACATTTCTTTTCCCCTCTTCTTTTGAGGGAACCTCAACTTTTTTTTCATGTTGTATATCTTTCAAATTGGAAGTGCTGAATATGATGATACTTTTTTAAATATCCTAATCCCTACTATTCCTTAGTTTATACTTCTAATCTTTTATTTTGAATGATTAAAATTATGGTGCTGGGTTTACGTTTAGGCCTACTTTGATCTCCAATTCGAGACCTAACATTTTGCACCTTGCCTTTGTTCTAAAGTCCATCTCTCCATTCCAGTCCTTAAAGGTAGCTTAGAACCTGGTGAGGATTAATCTGTTGGTTAATTTTACAGTCAACTTCAGGGTTATCTTGCCTTGCAAAATTCAAATTTTCTCATTGTGGTTCCCAATATCGATTCCAAAGCTGGCCTGAGATTATGGACTCAAGCTAACGACTGATTCCTAAAGAGTCTATTTACTTAGAAGGCACTAATTATAGGAACCGCTCTGCTTTTTGGAATTAAATTATCTGATACTCTAACTCCATCATTGCCAGACCGGATTCAATATGGAAACTAATGTCATTAATTTTCTCCTCTGTGACTAAGTGATGTCATAACTTCAGGGAACAAACCTCGCTGTATTCGTAGATGTCACGAACGAGTAGAGACGCTGTCTTTGTTTCCCCCGTTCCGTTTTCATAGATGTGCGGATGTCTCCATATGGGCTCAAAGCCTTTAGTCATTCAGGATCTGCTAACTAGGCTTAAGCTCATTCTGGAGTTTGATGATGTTTTTTCCTTCTCGAGATAGTCACAATTGAGCAGACATCTATTTTGATTTATCCATAATTCACTGGAACATCGCCCATTCGCTTTACTTTCGCAGTGAAAGTTTTGAACGTACTCTTGATATAGAGGGGGAGGTATTTTAATCAAAATATGAAGTATTGAGTGTCCGAATTTTGAATGTGACATTCACCTATCGATATATACACGTTGTTCGACTTTGCCCCGTAATAACATATGCACAATTTAGATAGGCGTTTGAGAATGAATTAAGTCCTATACTACAAAGAATAAATTGAATGAAAGCTGAGTTAGTTCGTTAACTATATACACTGATGGTGAAGTAGAGTTATTATTGAGATAAAATGGCCTGATTTCCCTATAACTGTAATGAAATCAAAATAATTTTTTTCTTGCTCTTGACCATTAGATCATGATTGAAATAATTTGTTCGCGTTGCTGAGGCGTGGAAGTTTATTCATTTATCTTTGCGAGAATACTGAAAGCGTCTTTAGTTTCTGTACCAAATTTGCAAAACCAAAATTGGAGGGAGTCCTTACTCGTGATCTCTAAATAATGAATATTCTTCTTCTCCAACCTTTATTGGTGATCCACCGTACTAAATGAAGTTAGCCAGTTGAGTTGTGGAAGAAAAAAGACCATTCTCGTGAAAACGACACTGGTATCTCTCGCAATCCAAAATCTCATGTAATGGTAGTAAGTGTTCAAAGCTAAGTAGAACAAATATTGGCTCACCTGAGGAATGAGGACCTTTTCGCCAACCTTGACGTTACAAGCTACTCTATTTCCGTCTTTGCCAATTGAGCCAGGTCCTACGGCTATTACTCGGGCTTCATTGAGTTCTTTGACGCTTTTCTCAGGAAGAAAGATTCCGCTTGCAGTCTTTGCCTCTGCTTTAAGTCGCTGTACAAGTACCCGGTCAAGTAAGGGTGCAAGAGACTTGATTGACTTGAGTGTTGTAGACTAAACCATCGATTAAAAGAAAAAATTAGTAAACACGATTCACAAAAGAATTCTCATATAGAGTTGGGTTTACATCACACTCACCATTTCTGTAGGATAAAAAAACCTGATTTGATGGACTGTAAATAGTACGCTTGGGATTTGTAGATAATCTGACAAGAAATGCGCTCGACTCCAAAATTTGTTCACCCTCTCCCAATAACTATGGAATCTTCTCGATAAATTTTCTGGTGTGGGGTTATTGGACGCGGCATCACCTGATCTTTGGTTGGCAGTTAGTAGACTATGCCTGACTAAGATATATTATCACGTGCGTAGAGATAGAATTTTAAACGGGGAAAAGTGGACATATTTTCCGGCATTGACAGTTTGATATTCAACATCGAACTATCTCTTTCAGGGTAAGGTCTGTAGGTATTTACAAGTTTATTTTGAACTGCACAACTCGCTCTAAACACGCTCACGTTGCAACACATTTACCCATCAAGATATATACTTTGTAGCATCAAGTATCCATTGCCCAGATCGAAGACCTGAGTTGCTCTCATGCTTTTTTCGAACAATCATTTACTTTTGCTACCATAGATTCTGCTTCAATTGTAAATTCTAATAATTCTCTAACTCCTATCAATGATTCGTTCGTCCTATCACATAAAGCCTTTAGTCATAATACCCCCCTTCGTTGCATTTTTGTATATAGACAATTATGCTACCATTTTTATATTAATTTGATTATCTCAATAGCTTACCCTAGATAGCACTTTCTCTCCCACCAATTACAGTTATTATTGTTGTTTTTTTTTTGTTACCGTTGCTGTTGCTTTTACTGCTGCTGCTGCTGCTGTTGTTGTTGTTGCTATTTGCATTCCTACTCGCTCCAGTAGTCGATTTGAGTTTTGGTGCAGTTTGGCTCATGCCCATGGCATCAAGAGCCGCATTTGACAACTGAGTGATGCTTGGAAGAATGTTTTTGTTTCTACACACCGAGTTAGCCTGGTTTTATTCGTAACAGCATGGAAAGATAAGCATTAGCTAATGAAGAGAAGTGATCCATATCGAACCGATACATAGGAGCGGGATACAACTTTACAAGTGTACGAATTTACGAGAAGAAATGGATCTCGTCTCATGAAGATATGTATATCTTAACGTACCGTGGATCTTCCATCATTTTTGTATTCTCCTGAACTGATTTAGGAGAGGCATCCTTGGTTATAGCTCTTAACCCGTTAAGCACGGTAGGTGTAAACTTCATAATCAAGCCGTTCGACGAGGAGCCAGCTGAGCCAGCTGCGGCGGCGAGAACCCGTCGTTGGTTTTCTTCATCACTTTCTGCATCGAAAGCTTTTTGAGCTGTGGCTTTGATAGCAGCTTAGTCAGTCATAGATGTCATTTTGTTGATTGCGTTGGACACGATGCCAGCGTCTTTGGCGAAGTTGTTTACAGCCCGTGACACGCTATCTTTGGTCATATTTTTGCTGTTTACTGAGCTAGTGCTTTGAGAAGTCTTAGAAGCGCTGTTAGTCATACCTTTGGCCCTTGCTTCTAACGAAATTGGGTTGGCAATGGCAATTTCAGTACAAGCTAAAAGGGTGAGAACATGAATGTAATGCATCTTAAATTGTGAGTGGTTACTATTGAAAGAAAATCTCCTGCCAGGAAGATACTTTGAAGAAAATTAAAAATATGGAAAAGTAAATAAATAATTAGAAACCGAATCCGAATCCGAAAATGATTTGGAAATTAGATAAAAGCTTGCTTGTTGAAAATGAGAATTATAGAGGCGATTGACCTATTATTCATGTTTATATCTGCATGCTTGATCTGGGATGAGAAGTAGAGGATTCATAGCTACGACTGTTTCCATCTTTTATTCCTTTTCCATCGTTCGTTGGCTGTCACGCTGATTTGAAATAAAACACTAGCTAAAGTTGATCATGTTTCAATCTGATGATCTCCCGAAGACTGAAAGAATGACGTTCTAGAATGAAAGCAGAGATGCATTACTGCTAAGCCAAAAATAAAATAAAAACGTTGAAAAGCAGAGCCTGTCAAGACTCACACCAGTCAAAACCCATCACCCGTCATCATCCATAGCTTACACTGTTTACCCCAACTATTTTGTTCACAGAGGAGTATGGGTTTTGAAAGATTCTGCTGAATAAGCCTCTATACTACAGATCCCAGCCATAAGTGATTTCCATGTCTTCCTTGAGCCTTACATAGCTCAAGGTTTTTCCAGAGACTGTCATAAGTCGTAATGTTTTGATGTTTTAGTCGTCCCAAACATTGGACAAAAAAACAGATTATCAAGAAAATCACTCAAGAATATATTTCTCAAGCCCTGTCTAATTTTTACGGATTTCGCTCTTTCGCTCGTGTAGAAAAAAAAAAAAAAAAACAAAAAAAAAAAAAAAAGAAGATATTGAGGCCATAGATTCAGTAGTTGAGATATCGGGTTTTATAAACAGTGAAAATTTAGTTTGTCCATCCGAACATGTGATTTTTTTTAATCTTGCTTATATATTCGATCAATGAAGAGCTATTATAGTTGATACGAGCCCTTCTAAAACTTTACCTTTGGTCTATGCTTTACTTGCTTAGCAACATTTAAAAACAAAACCCTCAAAATCTTCGACAATGCTGGGTCGTCGTGATTGAAAGTATGCCATATTCAATTATGGCTATCGATATATCCAATATAACTTACCAAAAAGTTCTCATTCTACCAACTGCGATCTGAAACTGATCAGCTATGCTGTCGGCTGGAGATTGTGGCTTTTAAAAAGCAGTGTTGTAATCGGCGTTAATACAAACAAACAGACCCTATATCCTCCCTACATCCTCCATAATCTATCAGATTTTAGTCTTATAGCAGAAACAATAATTCAAGATGCGTTTGTTGTCTGCTGTATATGCGACTACGGGATCTAACATGTAGGTCTAATGCAATACTAGCATAAGACTTGAGCGCCAGCTGTCCCGAATTTGCCATTAGGAGTCCAAATTTTTTTTTTCAGACTGAAATTGCGATATCTTTTTAGTTAAAAATCGCAGTGAAATAGATAATTAAGATTATCATAGTATTTTCAACTAAAATTTTTTATCTTCTCGAAGATGCAAGAGGATGGATGTGATATTATAGGCAGGGAGGATAATGATTTAATGCCCAAAGTCACATCTTTACCCCGACAAGACGCGTATATTACAGTTGAGAGATGTTTCATAGTTACGTGCTCGCCTGACTTAAGCGCACGGGCCGGTCAAGCATTAGAGTGAGTCTGAAACAGCCTAAAAACCCACCAATTAAATGCTTCCTAGTAGCAGTTAGCTTCATTGCAGATCAAGTGGGATCCGAACCAATCAAAGGGTTTATTTAAAAGAAGGTCCAACAAGGGGGGAGGGAAATGATGCAGCTACGGGGGATATGAAGCAGGGACAATGAAGGGAAAGAATCAACAAGGAAGGGTAAGGGTCAAGATAATAATCAAAAAGCATAGAGCCAATTCTTTCAGATTGTATTTAGGAATTAAGAAGGCTGGTGGAAGAGTTGGGGGTGTGGAAATATCATTGTCGTGTACACCCTTTATCTCAACCTTCGCTTGCTTTATTTTGTCTATTCTAGGCAGCCTGTCAATCAATCCACCGATTATTATCGAGCGGCGTCTCTCATATTTTATAGATGAGCGTGGTCTTGCCAGCGGTTTGTTGGTTTGTATGTTTGTTTGTTTGTTTTTCCCTTTATCAAATTTAGCCATTCGATTGCTAAATCAAAAGGCCATTCACACATTTTTCTCTTAGAAAGATGGGAATTGTCAAATTAGCCAATTGAATTGAATGAATATTGTTACGGTCTCTCTGTGCTCGCCATACAATCAGGATCATGATGAAACCAATTGAAATTCGGGCCATCAAAGAAACATCTGTACGAGCAATTTTGGATGATGCTAATGTTTTGTCGAAAAAAAAAGACTGCCCGAGAATTATTTTGCCATGGCGAACAATTTTCTAGTTTATTATTATTTTTTCCTTTTTTTTTTTTAATGTTTTCTTGATAAGCCTCTTGTTGTAAATTCAATTCACCCTGATTTCTACGGGGAAAAAAAAAAATACTATCAACTTACATATAGCCAATTTGCCTGCATTCACTAATATATATATATATATATAAATATTCAAAACAGGAATAACAACAAGAAAATTGAAAGTAATAACTGTTTTTCTTTATCTGCCGAAAAAAAAATTTAAAAAAAAATTCGTCGGCCCGGCTGTTAAATCTTACTCTGCACCATCATATAATGATGCCTGGGAAACTTTTTCTATTCTTTGAAAGGAGCCAGCCTAAGAGGAAGCTATCACTCTAACTAACTTTGCGGGGCTTACACCAAATTCGTTCGCACGCGTCTCTATTTCATAATCGCTTGTCACTATTTCTACTAAGCACTCCCATTACTGTTGTGGGGGAATTAGAGCGAAGGACACACTCACTATATTTCCAATCACACATGCCCTAATGTGGACAACCTGTTAGCACTGTCGATACAAGTGTAGGCTGGGCTTATGATCCTTCGAGCTAAGTTGACAAAATAATGGTTACTGGACTCTGCTAATCATACTGCTCTAAATTATATAGTTGAGTGACGTGGTGATCAATCCCGTAGTCTCCCTGTGCAGTTTTGCGGGCTCTTTTTTTTACATCTCACTCTTCATCACCATCGATATGTATAACCTTGATCGTGGAAGCGGTAGTTGTTTCTCACGACCTCTATCAATTTTTGAATATAAACACAGGCCTCATTTTTACGTATAGGAAAAGAAAAAGTGACCTGTATTGTAGTATTTGTTAGTAGAGATAAATACTCTACTCTTCCGATTGACTGAAGCGATGCAGCCACGATATAAAAGCTTCAGTAAGTTTGCGACGGTTTTGGACATACGACAATTGGTTCTTCTATTCATGAAGTAGAACTTGACGAGATTTGCTATGCCAATATTTTTAGCCCATAAATGGCTTTATGAAGCCTGTAAGGCACGCCAAGCAAATCAGTATGATCGCTTGTAATAAACGTATTAGCTCTGCTATCTAATTGAAGCCCCGTATGAACAGAAATGTTGTTAGTGGTTGAAAAAAAAAAAATTAAAAAATTTATATACAAAATTTTTTACATAATTCAGCCTTTTCTCAAGTCATCACTTATTGTTTAAAAGAACTTTGTATGATTTTATTATAATGTCAGAGATCAAACTGAGTCATTGAGAAATCATTACATCAATTGAGGGACGATTCCCCAGTTCAGGTTGCAAGTTACTCGAGTGGGAAAGCATAAGACTTTTTTTTGTTATTTCAAAAAAAAAAAAAAAAAGAATCTTAGTTTCCAAATTAATAGTAGAGTTTTTGTTTTCTGGACAAGAATCTTTTATAATTTTCCATTATGAAGTTCCTGAAAAGTTGTAAATTTAACTGGAGGAAACATTTAGAGTCACTCGTTGATGAGATTTTGTTTTAGTTTAGTTTGGTTTGGGTTGAGCCTGAGTTGAGGATGAAAGAACCGCATATGATCGAATACGACTTGGTGGATATCCTAGAGCTATTCTAATATGATATGAAGAGAAAGTACCCGAAGAAGATTTTGCATTCACTACATGGCCCACATGATAGATTATTGTTTGATTCTTGCCAAAATTGGAGAGCCTGGCTATGCTTCATGATAGTGATAAAAAAATAAAAAAAAAACAAGTCAAAAAATATGGCTGTTCTATAAGAGTATTTCAATAAGTCATCCATATCATCGGACGTTGGCAATCGTAAAAACGAGTATTTTGATTCCATGATTCAAGAATACATATTCATCAGCACTTGTTTTTGCCTCATTAGAAGGCTCGAATGGAAATAAAGACATAGGGTTGTCTAGAAAATACTGCCATAAGAAACCCTCTATAAAAGCATTGGAGCACAACATCATAGTCTGGCTGTTAAAAATATACATTGTGTATGCCCAAAGGCTAGACGGCTGTAGCCTTTATCGCGCGCAGATTTATCAATTTCCCTCCAACATCTCTACATTAGACATCCTCAATTAAACTTAATCACATTTAATTAACTTGAGAAGGAGCAAAATAATCTATGAGTAAAACTTCAATTCACATTGATCTTGAATGATTAATGAGACCAATTTTTTTTATATATTTTTTTTTCCTCTTCTGCGATAAAGTACAGTAGCTAGGTTTATATCATAGTACTTTTAATAAATCTACAGTTCGGTCTTCCACAAAGTATATAGAAAAACATAGGTCTGGTTATCTTATGTAGAAAATCCACTACTTTTTTCTATGGTAGGCAACTTATCCAAGAGATGAAAGTGGTGCCTTTAAACGTCATTTGACTTGAACATCATCTTCGCATCGGGCTTCGAGGAAGCTCCCTTTCAGAAAGAAAACTTATCTTCTCGTATGGGTCACTTCCAAATAATGACATGAACACTACAGCTGTTTCGTTCTTTGTGTTTGAAAGAAAAAGTTGTAGCACAGGTGATATTTTTTTTTTTTTCAAAAGAGTTAGAGGCTCAGTCAAGGTAAGTTCAATGTAAACCCAATATCTGGGCTAGGTTTTGTTATTACTGCAATACTTAAATACTTATTGATCCGCTATTCTCAATTAAACTCCCAAGCAAAGGAATGCTTATCACTGCATTTCCAATCTTGACTTTGACATTTTCAAAAACAGTGCGTAATTTGGAGATGGTTTCAAAATTTTCATTACTTGTTGTTTCCATGAACTCCACATGTGATTGACTCGGGGGTGTAAGGCTCCAGGCGATGCTTACATGGAAAGGGTTAAATGTCAATCTTGAATCGCTTATGGGCTTTTGATGCTCAACTCTACACTTGGAGCCACTGCCCTGCACACGTGATGACTTCTCTACAAAAGAATTGGGATCTTCGTAGAGAGGAGGCAATCCATGTCTTTGAACAATGGTATTACTAATTCGTAACAATTTTTGAAGCTCATTGTTTCCATGGTGACTTGAGGTTTGTAAGACAAGAAACCATCGAGATCTTTCAAAGTTGGAAACCCATTGCAGTTTCGTAAATGATATCTCAAAGCTGTAATTTAACTATTAGTTCTTGAGCCTATAATTATATTGTTCATCAAATCTCCTACGGTTGAATACCGGAGCACTTAATCGATTGGCGTAACGAGGCAACAATTGAATCTTTCTGTTTCGTTGTGATCTGAATCGACCGTGAAAGACTTACATGCAACGGCAACGGAGCTTTCAATTCACTTGTAAGAAACGAGTGGATTTGATGAGAGTCATCATTCGGTTGGATTGCCATGATAAGTTGATGCAGTAATTCACGTTCTATGGTTGATGGGTTCCCTTCCAACATAATATTAGACACCATTCGAATATTTTTTAAAAAAAAGAAAAATAAACTGACACTCAAGATAGAAATGAGTTGGCCAATTTCCGACTACATGAGGAGAAGACCTAACTCTTCCACCATGTAAGCTGGGGTCATCTTTTGTACTCAATCTTTTTGTAGAAGCATATAGGTCATAAAATTTCGCCGGTAATGGCGGAAGTGCATCAGGTACAGATGTATTGCCCTTATTGCTTATGCTTGGGGCAGCTGCTTTTCCATCACAAGCTGCAGAGGGAGACGATCTTGCATCCATATCTTGGTCCTCATCGGATGAAGTATAATCCACCAAAGCCATCGAGATGAGACGTAATAAAATCTTGAAGTTAAATGTTCTTATGTTAATATCACCTTTGAAATTATTGATTTCCTGTTACTTTTCTTTCATAACACAGTTTGACTATACTTTTTCTCGAGCGAGCGAACAGTTCAGTTTAACAGCATTGATAACTCCAAACCCCAACGTTAATGTCAAATATTGTCTAAAATCAATTGAAGTCATGCAAAATAAAACTCTCAGCAAATTCTTTTCATTTTGTAAATTATAATTTAAGATTTTTTTATAAAAAAAACTAGAATATTGAGTACATTGAAAATATGTAAATTTGAGCCAGGTAAGCTGTTGAGCTTACTTTCAGAGCGTACATTCGTTGTTGCTAATGCTCTCTATTTTTCTCCACAAAATGTGAGAAAATTTGCCACTTCAGCAATACACGACGTTGAACTTTCACTTGTAATTATACTAAACTTTTACTATATCTATTATATAACATTTTTAAAACCATGAATTTATTGAATAACAATAATTCAGGGACTAAGTAAGGTACGGAGCACTGATTCTGGACTACAGAAACTCAAAGTAACTTGCCTAAATATCAGAGGCTGTCTTATCAACGCAGTTAAACCGATCTAAGGATTGTCTCACTACGAACTAATGATCTGGAGAGGTTATTTGGCAATTTTCCGAGTAGCGGACCGACGAGGCACTGTTTGAATATTAGCTTCCTAATTCTAGATCTTACCTGAGGCAGCAAATACTTTATTTCTAGTGGTTCGTGCGCGCCCCAAGCTTTAAACTCTCAGCTTCCACGAACACCTATAAAGCCCCAAAACTGCCAAGTTACAAAAACATTAAAATATTCAATAAATTTTAAACGTATACATATTGCCGCTCCATCGACGGAGATGAGCCTTAATTAACACCCTATTCCCCCCATCCCCCCTAATCCCTCTAATCCCCAGTCCCATCCTCAAATCGCAACATCACATCAACCACCGTCATTTAAAACACCAGTTACTTCCATAGTGGGAAATAGGCTGATTATCAAGCCTATCCCCACTCAAAGCGTGCAGTACGATACGATGCCGAACCAGACCCAAAAAATGAGAAAACTTCAGTCATGCTTACCTTCCAAGAGAGTTGGCTCATATAATAGCAGCAAGACAGCGCCAAGAACGTGCTTGGCATATTCGTTTGTCTATATGCGCTAGTATCTTTAGTAATATCGATAGTACTCTAGCAATTCATAGGGAAGATATTGAAAAAGAAGAAGCTGATATCATAAGAAAATACCTACAGAAAGCAATTGTTTGTCTAGCTGCTTCTGATAATATACCTCAACCCCCTAAAATCCCAATCGAGTCAAAACCAGGCAAGAAAAAGGTCTCAAATAGTTCGTGCAATGTTAGATTGAACAATTCTTTATTAGCTAATTCAAAATTATCCACTCTCCCGACATAAATTACTAACCACAATCTCGAGGAACAAGTCGTATCTTTAAAACAAAAGAAAAATTCATGGACGATGATCGCCTTGAATGGACATAAAAAGTCGCATACCATAGTACCTGTAGCAATCTCATCTAAAACTACTGGAACCAGACATTATTCTCAACTCCCAAATCCACAACGCTAGAATAGAAAGAATAATAAAAGTAAGAAAACACTTGAGAATCAAACAGATCGGACAATGGACCATTCATGTACCTTCCTGCGGACCACGAATGGCGAGCGCCCTCTCCCATAGGCCTTAGAGAACTCATTGTCAAACGCTTGTTAGTTTCCCCGGCGTCCATCGGTCTCATCAAGTCAGTACGCTCTAGATTTGCATTAAATCCATGCTGCAGTGAGTCAAGAAAAAACCTCCTTGCTGCCGCAAGAGGACTCTTCATGCCTGGTGCGACCCCGGAAATAGCCTCTAATTAGACTCCTATCCTTGTTCCTATAGTCCCGAGATTAATCAGGACGGTAGAGGGTCATATTGAAATAATTAAATCTATGCTTGCTGACGAGATAGAGCGAGTCTCATCCAAACGTCCAGCTTTTATAATACATTACGGCACTCAAAAACTAGATGTCCCACAAAGAACTTGGATGAACCCCTTTACAGATACTCCTCGTGATGGATTCAGAGTACTTGACAAATCTAAGATAATTAAGGTCAACCAATAGAATTCTGTAAGCGTTGTAATGGCCATCACAATACAAAAACCTGCTCACGTGCACCATCTTGTGGTAACTGCGGCTCAACAATGCACGCTCAGGGAGATTGTAAGGCACTCACTAAACGTAGGAGCTGCGGGGAACCTTATCGCTTAGATAGTCATAGATGTCTAGCTAGACTAACTCGCTTTGATATCCAACTAAAGATCAAGTAAAAGTTTACCGAAAAGCTGGCGATCGCGAGTACCAAGCAGTTGTACGAGCTGTTGCAGCAGAATCTAAGGTAGCAATTGCTGAAGATTCAGTTGGATCCATTGAAACAGTGACTAACAGTCAGAGTTCCAATATCAGTGCTTCTAACAATGAAACGTCGAACATTACCCAAAATATGAACACCAGCATTGTTGATTTAAATGAGGCACTGGTTGAAACTTCAACTGGTGTAGAAATGCGATTATGAAGAACACCTCTCGAAAATATTCCTCTCTACATAATCTTCGATCATGTCCATCAATATAAGGAGAGGAGGTATAATGCATGACATTGCACTAGCTCGCGCATGTGAACTTGAATTTGATGTCTTGCTTGCACAAGAACCATGGTGGACAAGACGCACCAAATCACATCCTTTTTTTGATCAACATCTTTCTATTGTTGGTAACGATGTGTGACCCAGAGCCGTTTCATACATTCGAAAAAATGCTAAAGAGATAGCAGCATCGTAGATCTTCCCATCTTCCTTTCTCATTGCCGAATTTTGTTGGGTAGTGGTTAACGACATCACTTTCCCTCTTCACCAATACAATCATACACATTTAACAGGTTATAAGCCCGGAATCGCTTTTATACCTTGCCATAGACCCCCGTATTCGATATTACTCCCTCAATTTTTTTTTTTTAAATAAAGTAAATTGTTGTATTTATTTACCCTTTTTTTTTAACTTTTGTGTTAAGTTACAAGTAATAAAATAAAAAGATAAATTCACAATTGGATTGAATTGTGTTATTTAGTAAGTAATTAAATAGAAAAATACGTTTACACCCATTCGATACTACAATAATCTCATAAAATTTCTCTATTTTTTTTAAACAAAAAGAAAAAAATGTCATCACTAGACGGCCAAGGTTTATCTACCGGGAAACCAAACTTACAGGATGGGATGATTATGTGATGTTCGATAGCGAATTTAGGGACTACATCTCTATGATACCTGGCCTTATCGCACATTTTAATGGATCTGCAACAGTCCCTATGAACCCAAACTCTGTAAGAATAGAAAAAGATCCTACGGTTATCAAAGCCAATATAGAGGCATACGAACATATAAAACTCCAATGGAAAGAATATCAGGCCTTAGCTAGGACGTTGCTACGTCAAAGTTGTGATAATGACAATCAAAAAGCAAAGATTGTTTATCTTTCAAACCCATGCGAAATGTACATGAAATTATGCTCCGAATATTACCAAAAAAAATGACTTTATTCAACTACGCATTCTTTCTGATCTTTGATATTACGACCCAAAAGTCTATTTCTATACACTCGAAGGCTAATCAGCTCCTGAGTCTAAATGCACAGCTGGCAAAATTGGACAACGGCCTCAAATTACATAACTAAGTCTTAGTGATATCATGCTCAAAAGCCTCGTAGAGGAATTTGACGCAACACGTGACATGATTCTTGTTTCTGCGCGAAAAAAATGAGTTAACTCTAGATGAAATTGTCAACATCCTTGCTTCAAAAGAAACCGAACTGAACGACCCGGTATCAGGAAGAAATAATTCTTCTGATGTTGTAAATTTTGCCGGCAAAGGAAAAAGCCAGGAATAATTCAAGAAAAAAAAATTTGGCCCTAATAATAAGCCATTATATTGTGGTTACCATCGAGCCGAAATTGGTCATGTCCAAAATAATTGCTAAAATTATCTCAAAACCGAGCCTGGTAAAAGATGGTTGAAATCTGATGCCGGTGTGGCTTGGATAAAAGGTGCTGCCAAGAGAGCCAAAGGTAACCAGGGAAAGAATCGTTAGTTGCACCAGCCTACATAGAAGATTTTGGATCCAAGTTAGAAGGGGTACTAGCTTATACACAGTGGGCTAATATAACTAGATCAACAGATTTCTGTGCCTATTCAGATGGATTATCTGAGGGACATGGTCGCTCTTCTTGGGGGCTCGATCTCCAACCAGGTGGGGTTACTGTTAAACGTGGCAGAGGTATTTGCCATGGAGGCGAAGTTTTTGATGCCGAAAAGTACGGGGCCACAGCTGCACTTCATGCCATCCTCTCTGTGAGACAAATAGAAGTTAATATATTTATTCTACTTGACAACCAAGCCGCGGTAGGGGCGCTAAAGACAGGAAAATCCTCTTTAAGCCTGCTCCTTACTCAGACCTTCTATGAAGTCGCTCAAAGAGCCAAAGCTGAAGTAAGATGGGTGCCGGGGCACTCCAATATTAGGGGAAATGTTGAAGCCGATAAGGAAGCTCGCGCTGCTCTGAGCACAATACCTGTCCGAAACATACCACCCACCTATATGACTCTAGCATATCTTCGTCGTCTAATGCACCAAGTTCGACAGATATTAATTTAAGAATGGTGGTTGTCAGTTTGCCCATCTCGATATCGAGATCTGTATTTGCAAATGCGAGGCCGAAAACTCCCAGAACATTCTCAACCCTGACGACTCCCTCATCATCTTATTGCTGCTAGGAATTGCCACGGTGATTTTGCAGCCTATCATCGTCATTTTAATCATTACGATGCCAATTTAGATTGCGCTTGTGGTCTAGAGACCTCACCAACACACTTTATTCGCTGCAGAAATTATGCACCAATCCTACGCAATCTTAGGGATAGAACTCCACTGATCGATTTTATTAATCAACTTCTTGGCCACAATGGTATGAAGAAGCTCAAAGAATTTGCCCAGCCTACAGGTTGTTTTGATGACCTACCGGCTGACTAATCCTCCGCTGAATGCGAGGGTACAATGTACTATTTGCCGCTCCTTTTTGACAGAGTGAAAGTTGATGTGAGAAATATTGGCTTTATTTAGATAATTTCTATTCCTTTTTTTTTTTTTTCCTTGAATATCTTTTTATGCTTAACAGCTACGAGTGGTAATTTCAGTGTGAACGAGTAGGGCATGTTGACCTACATGACACATGCCGGCTCCACAGGTCCTTGATCTTATTAGATGTAGGGCTTCGGCCAAGGACCTTAAACTAACTAACTAAATAAATAAACCTGCAGAATCACACAAGAGGATATGATGTTTCAAAAAGGATTACTGGCATAGATATAGAGTTGGATAATCTCCATTTTTTTTAAGAAGTTTTCAAAAAAGTTGAATTTCCAACTTGCCCTATTTGAGATAGCACTGTATCATCTGACTGGGTCTCAATTGCGTCAATTACGAAGACAATTTAGACACCAGTCTATCAAAAAACTTCACAAGGTTCTCATAAGAGCCGGACTTTAGGTGGATGTTAAGCCAATTGAAATAAATCACTAAATATTATCACCGGTGTCATATGCACAGAAAGTCTCGTGGCAGGAGAAAAGCTAATTCACCAAAAGACTATGAATTTAGCAATGAAATAGTCGTTCATATTCTTTGTATTGATGCAAATTTTGTGATCCAAGTTATGGATATTTCGATGGCGTTTGAAGCCGCTCAATTTGTGTCGAATAAGTCAGCAGAGACTGTGTAGGAGGATCTAGAACTATGCTAGATTAATTTCTATCTAGATACTTCGGATAGAATTATGATAGATACCGGAAAGAAAAATTTCATCAATTTTGATTCAAGAAACCGATCTTTGAGAAAGGCTTTTCATTTGCGTCCATCACGCTAAAAAAGAAAATTTTTGATTTTATTTACATCATCAGTTACATTAACTATATCTTGAGCCTTCGATGCTTCGCACCGCACTTGGATAATACCTTTCACCAAAACTCCTAAGCCAGGATTTAGAATCTTCAACGAATCTGGTTTCACTTCTATTTCTGAGAAACAAACACCTATCGAATTTTGCAAACAGTGCTAGGGATAATACTCCTCAAAATTTTGCTGTTCCGCACCTTCATGTGGATATTGTGGGTCAACTATGCGCACTCATGACGTATGTATGGTTGCTACGTGGTGCAGAAATTGTGAAGGGCCTCATCGGTCTGATATTCGAAAATGTCTCGTACGTCCAGCAGGCTATGGAGCTCCGACAAAAGAAAAATTGAAAGTCTTTCGCCGCGCAGGTGATCGCGAATTTCAGGTAACAGTCAGGGCAAGAGTAGCGGAAGAAAAAGCATCTGAAATAGAAGCATTAATTGGAAACTTAAGAAATATGAATCATGTACCGGAAGTTAGTTAGTCAACAAAATATCTGTTTCTGAAAGTCCAGAAGCTGAAGAAGATTTAATACATACAATTGATAATTTTCGACAAGAATCTACCGAAATCTTGGCAGTTTCTTCAATACAATTATGAATAACGACCCGCAGGGTCGTCAACCCCTACCACATATACTAAAATTTGCATCAATCAATATGGGTAAAGAGGGTACCACGCATAATATTGCGCTAGTCTGCGCTTGTAAGCTTCCGCTGGATATCCTGCTGATTCAAGAAACGTAGTGCTCGACACGTACGAAGTCCCACCCGTTTTTCGATCGCCATATACCTTATGTTACTGCTAGCACTCGCTTAAGAGCGATTACTTACACTAGGAAACATTCATCAAAAAGAAAGGCCCTTCAACAGTTTCTGCCCGCTCAAATGATAGGAGATTAATGTTGGGTTTTAATTAATGGAATAAAATTTTTCAATTTGTATAAAGCGCCGCATAATTAATGTGCGGTACAATCATTACTAGGCTGATCACCCCCAGCAAAGTCAGTTGCTATTAGAGGTTTCAACTCTGTCCACTGGGCCTGGTAATTAAGCGCTCCAGTATCACATGGGCAAGGCGAAGAAACTGAAAGGTGGGCCGAGGACCATCATACGTCATTTTTAATAATGGGGGAACCTACATACTGAGCTGGCAACACTCTACATCTTGCATAAACTAACTTAGACGGAGTCAATTTTCGTGAAGAAAGCGATGAACGTGTGACCAGCGATCACTTTCCAATATGCGGGTCAGAGCCGTACCAGACTCCAGCGGCGGTGAAGTTAAAAAGGTCAACTACGAGTTACTAAAGATAAAATAGGCCACTTCTCCTATCTTATTTCTCGTTGGCTACCTCCTATTTATATGCCCAGCTCTACAGAAGAGAAAGAAAACCTTGCACAGAACATTTGCAGAGTTTTGGAGGGAACAATAAAAGCAGTTGGAAAAAGACCGAGTCAAGGTAAAGGCAAGTCTGCTCCCTGGTGGACTTCTGAGTGCAAGATCGCACATTTCAAGTACAAAGAGATAAACACAAGCTCCAAGCGATTAGAAAAGATCTAATTATTCAGAGCTACAGTAGCTTCAGTGGAAAGATAATACTGGAAACAACACGTTGAGTCTACAACCTCTTCCCGTGATATCTTCTAACTCATGAAATGGGCACCACCTAAACACTCTAGAATATTCTAAACACTAATACCATTGAGGGTATATCATACCAAATCAAGTGGAACGTGCAATGATACTACGAGACAGTCTCCTGGCATGAAACCAAACAAAAGGAGATCTACCCCCTTGCGCACTATTTAGTAATAATTATATTCAATGGACAGAAGAGTTAAAAAAATATAAGTACGAAAATTTATAAAAGGGTGCGGCAGTACTTGTCCTGCAGCCGATGGGTCCTCGGTAGGGTTTCTTACGGCATGCTGGATTTGCATTAGCCCCTATGTGATGCACTCATTCCAGGCATGTCTTAAATTTAGTTACCACCCATCTTGTTTTAAGTTAGCAGGGGTCATATTTTCTCCTAAAGAAGATAGAGACCTCTTACTGCGGCTAAAGGGTGAAGACCCATTGCTTTGCTATCTTGCCTTAGAAAAAAGCCTGGATAGGCTAATTGCAAGGAGAATCTCTCACTTAGCAATTACATCAAACATGATTGGAAAACAGCAATTTGGGCTCCTTCCGAAATTTTTAGCAATCGATCTTGTCTGCCGTTTAGTACATGAAATTAAAGAAGCTCGCTATCAAAAGGAGGCACCTACGTTTGTAAAGTAAGATGTTTAAGGTGTATTTGATGCAGTTAAACATAACTGATTGCTGTGGAGGATGCAAGCACAAGGATGGCCTGACCATATTCTCAACCCATCGGCTCTAGGACAAGTACTGCCGCACCCTTTTATAAATTTTCGTACTTCCATTTTTTTTGTTAACTCTTCTGTCCATTGAATATAATTATTACTAAACAGTGCGCAAGGGGGTAGATCTCCTTTTGTTTGGTTTCATGCCAGGAGACTGTCTCGTAGTATCTCCTCTACTCTTTTTATAGTAATTGGCCGAACCAATGAGTAGTATAAATTCTCAGACTCGCTTTAGCTACGCTGATAACATCGGCATTCTATGAATCGGTCGAAATTTAATGTATTCAGCAGCTGCCGCACAAAGGGAAGTAAATAATCTTTTTAATCGGGCGAATGAGAATGCTGTTTCGTTTAACTTGACAAAGACCGAGGCAATTCAATTTCCAGAATATAGTCAAAAAAAAAAAAAAAAAAAAAAAAAACTTCCTCATTGAAACCATCCCGATCCTTTCGTGAAATTTCCTGGCTGGCCAATGCTGAGGTTCGATGGGTACCAGGTCACTTCAAAATTAAGGGGAATAAAAAAAAAATTAGATGTAGAGGCTTGCTTAACACTATAGATACTTCGTCGACGAGAAGCTACGCTCCGGTATATAACATTAGCTTATTTCTGCCGAATAATGCACCAGCGTCAACAAGAAAACCTAAATGAATGGTGCTCCAAAGTTTGTCTATCTAGCTACAAGGATTTAGATCTCTATATGCGCCGTAGAAAACTCCAGAACTGGCTCTACCTCAACGACTTCTACATGGATTTTTAGCAGCAAGATCAGAACATGGAAGCTTTGTGGTGTATCTTCGACGCTTTAAACATGAGGATGCTAACTTAAGCTGCGATTGTGGACAAGAAACCTCGGCTACATATTTTGCTAGGTACATAAAAATACGCCACACAAATACACCAGCTCAGGAAAGGTTTGATAATGAACGCCTTCATGAACTAATTACTCGTACACAAGTTTTTCGAAAGATTTTTAAAATTTGCACTCGCCACTGACTGATTTGAAATATCGAGTGTACAGCGGGTCCTTAGCTGTAAGCAAGGATGGCAATTGAAAGACTTTAACCATTTGATATGGCGAGTCGGACCCTGGGGTGAAGAATACTGGCTTGGGTCTAAAAAGAAAATTTTCCTTTTTTTTTTTTGTTTTAACACATTACATTTTTTACCTTTATTTTGTTTTTTCTCCACTTTTAAAAGCCTTTCTATACCTGTAAATAACTCCCGTAGTGGCAGTTGGTTCGAACCAGTAGCACGCGCCTCCGGCTGTGACCTCTACCGGCTCCACCGGTCCTGGACCCATACTGGACATAGGGTGGTAAGCCTAGGACTTTATAATATATATATTTGATCTTCTATCAAGGAAAGTAAAAATTAAGGAACGAAATTGGATGCATTCGGTGAATCTGGTGAAGCTATAGGCAAGGCTGTTGAAATCTCTGCAACAAATACGCAAGAGATTCAAGAGCTAAATGACGTTATTTAGAACAAGATCCAAGACTTAGTGACATGTACATTTAAAGATGACAATTTATAAAAAGCGTTCAAAGATCCATACTGCATCCGGTCCATGACTTGTTGAATCCATAACAGCTCTTGTATATATGATGTGTATGCATGATACTCAGCTTTCGTTGAGGATATTGCAACATTTGGTTGGCCTCTAGCAGAGGCAGAAATCACACCTCCGGCAAGGAAGAATATACTCTCACCAGTGGATCAACGAGTGCCTCTATTCCCACCCCAATCATAGTCACAAAACCTACGTAGCCCTCCGTGAGGGCATTTACCGTCGAACATGATACCAAGACTAGCTGTAATTTTTAGATAATGAAGAATTCTATTCACACCCTTGAGGTGTTGTTGAGACAGATTAGATAGATAACGTGAGAATGCAGAGCACGCAAACGCTATATCCGGACGAGTATGAACTACCAGGTATAGGAGGGAGTCAATTTTTGACTGAAATTTTCTACTTTCAGCTGTTGTTGCGATAGCATCATATGGAACTAGAAATGTTTCAAATCCAGCCACTATAGGGGTATCAACAGGTCGACAATTCTCAAGATTAAATCTTTCAAGAACTTGATGAGCGTATACGTCTTGAGTTAAATAAATTCTTCTCTAAGGGCAATCCCTCGTTATCCGAACACCAACAAAATAACTGGCCGAACCGAGATCCTCAAGTTGGACCTTTTCTGCGAGTTTCTTCTTTAGGCTTCTGACAAGGTCTTTTTTTTTTTCCAAAAATGAGAAAATCGTCTACATAGGTAATTATCAGCATAGCTGATTGCTTATGTCGGTATATGCAGTTTTCAGAAGCAAAAGGTGTGAGTAGCTCTACTTCACTATGACAATTTCGCAGATGCTTTTGCCACAATCTGGGCGCTTGCTTTAGGCCATATAGAACTTTTTGAAGCTTGCACACAAAAGGATAAGTATGCTTAATTGCTGGTTCTAAATATCCTAGTGGCATTTCGACGTAAATTTTCATCATCTGCATCACTATTAAGGAAAGCAGGTACCGCATCCATCTGTTCGATTTCCAAGTCAAATATTGCAGCTAGGGCTAATGCAATCTTCCAAGACGTATTACGATAAACACTAGCATAGGTTTATATAAAATCGCGACAGTATTGCTGCTCAAATCCTTGGACGACCCAGCGAGCCTTGTATTTGAGTATCTTCCCATATTTATCGCGCTTTGTCTTCAGAGCAAGTTTTTCACAGTCAGAACCTTTCTACCTTTCGGTTATTTCAGAAAGTCGGACGAGTTTCAAAGTTTTTTTTTTTTGATTGGCGAGAGATTTATATTTAGTATCTACTGCCATTTTCCATCTTGCATAGTCTTTACAGCTCGTGACTTCCGCCAGAGATATAGGATCAGATGTTTTGGTAACTGTTGATAATGACAGTGAGGCTCACAAAATAAAAACTGTCTCTTGGTCATCGATGCGGAAATGAGTTGTACTTCGTGTAATTCTATTAACTCTTTGGTACACCTTATTTTTGCTACCAGATGGCCGACTACGACGGATTGTACCCGTTTCGGGCAAGTGAGCTACAATTTCCTCAAATAACGTATTCTCATTTGGATTACTTTTCTCATCTTCCTAAACTTGTGAGACTCCATTTTCATTCACGTTTTCAGCAAATTTTTCCTAATTTTGAATGGTATTATCTACAGCTTGCGCTATTTTTTCAAAGAGAGTGAGAGAATCTGAGAGAGGTTCTTGTTCAATAGAAGTATTTGGATCCATCTCGATACTTACATCAATTGGGTACTTGTAGAATCATTTTCATCCCACAATTCATTATCTGTGAAGCAGTTAGAAACACGGCTGTTTTCATCAAATCTTACATTTGAAGAACGAATTACTTTCTGTCTAGCAGGAATGTATACTCTATAGATGTGACTTCCTTCATATCTGACCAGTAGTCTAGCTTGCGCTCGTTTGTCTAGTTTGTGGGATATAACTCTATTTTGATTCTCCATTTCCTGCCATCGCCTTGTATTTCTTCGAATAATAATTTGAAGATCTTGCGAAATCAATTCATATGACTATCTGACTCAGAATTATAAATAAATAAGTTTTTCAGTGGACACTCGGGAGATATTGTATTGATTTTTTGGAATAGTTTCCTGCATTTACAGTCACCAATGCCTGAACAGTTTCTTCAGATGTACTTGGTGGTTTAATGATTTCGAGAATGATTTCGAGATTTATTTCTGCTTTCTCTGATGCAACTTCAACCTTTTTTTCTATAGATTGGATGAAAACGAAAAGTTCTCACATTTTGTTTTTCTTTTAGCAGATGCTTTCAAGTTAGCTGATATTGCTTTTTTTTTTGATTTGCAAACACTTGGAAAAATAATACTTCAATCCAAAGACACGACGGAGTGTTTGATTTTAAAGATAAAAATTTCGTAAATCTTTAATTAGTCTAAAACGATGCTTGTTATAGATGTAAATTTTTGATTTATATCCTTAGTGGCACTTCAGGAAGTTTGAGACACAGTATTTAATAATTTGACAGATGGGTTAATTTGAGCCCCCCGGATCCCGTTTTGATACAGTATCTCTTTTTTTGGTATTTTTTAAGATCCAGTGTTCCCAATGCAATGGTTCGTCCCATGAGCAATATCTGCGAACCACTTGGCTTAGCCATTGCTACGGAAAAGATGGGTTGATGTGAAGATATTTGATTGGGAAAGGTCAAAAAAAATATTCAATATTCCATCAGAAGAAAGTAGAATTGCAATGAAACTGTTTCTTTTGCGCAGAATTAGTCGTCTACTGGGCTCATAACTATTGGTCTCTTTCGCAGGTTCCAAGGGGGGGCCGGCTATTGGTTAACAGAGGATATGTTACCTTATAAGGTATAAAGTTATGAGTATGTAAATATATGTGATGATCTACGAGTAGGAAATATATCTGTATATAATAGTAACGCTTAGTCAGAAATGACTAAGTATAAATCGAATATTTGCTAACAGGATATAATGAAATCACACGTTCAAAAGACAAGAAAAAGGAAAAAAAAAGGGTTGAACTAACCATACTACCCCTATTAAATTCCTTTTTTTAATTGGCTCTCTAAACTATACCCCTGCTTTGTTTATTTGTAACTCATTTACTCTGATTATTCACAATTAAAAGTTGATATCTTCAATATTAAACGAGCATTACAACACCATTCAAGCTACAAAGTGAAGGGCGATACAATAATTGCACTCAACAATATTGATAATAAGTTTTTTCTCATGCGAGGAATAGCTGAAAAAAGGCCATTCTATTGAAAATATTTATCAGTTACTATGTATGTATGACCCTCCTGCTACAAGCTTCTTATTGGCAATATACTAATGGAAGATTCAAATCGACCTAGGTCAGAAAAATAGAGATTGACGTATTAATCAGTTGGTCAAATGCCAAATATAACCATTGATTAGATGGATCCCTTTGCTGGCATCTATCTGGGTGGCTATAAAAATGGTAGTTAGCATTGAAATGAAAAGCTTTATTCAATTTCAGGACCACTCTATCACTTCTTGGATAATGTAGAGATAGACTTACTTATGCGACTTTTCAAATGTCGAATTAGGAAATTCCCAAAATGACAAATTACGAGCCGTTGATCTAATAGGCTGATTTGGTTTTTTAGGTCGGCTTTTTCTCTTAGTAATAACTAGTGGCTCGAGAAGCCGATTCTTATCTCCAGGAATAAGTCTATTTGGAGGAGTATCCTCTCTATCAAACCACCAATGTTGAGTAATCTAATTAATTAAGATTTCACGGTTTTCCTAACTTTAAAAAGCTTTCATCTCATACTTACATGGTAAGCCCATAGCAAACTTAAATCCTTCACTATAAGCACCCAAATCATTGGCTTCTGCAAGATCTGTTTGACCCTGGATATATGCTAGAGCAGTGAGTGTTACTAATGAAATAACACCTTTAAAATATGGCTTTTGCAAATAGTGCGGAGTTCTTTGCTTTGCAGTTTCCATAGATTCTAAAATCTTTTCGGTCTTATTTTTTATCATTATGTGCATAGACTCAACAACATCAAGCAGATTTCCTGTTCAAATCCGTAGATGCTGCTTTAATTCAGCATGGGCACCTTCAATACGGGACGTAACCCTTAAAAATATATTAGTAGTAATAATTACAATGCGCAATAAAATCTTTTTCATTCTTAACGATTAGGGATTAGCTCCCATAAAAATTCAGATTCTGATAGACAAATAATTTTGAAAGTAAATAAAAACTAACATATGACAATAAATAACTTACCTGGCACCATAATTCGACTCTCTATCAATGTAACATCTAACAAACTGATGCCTATATGGCCACCATTCTCTTTTTAAGTTTTTAGAAAGTTCATGACAGTTATTTCTTAGCCCGTCTACCATATTTACCCAGTGCTCTAGGAAGCTTTCTTCCCTCTCAGCATTTGCTATGGTAATCTACTTGATTAAAAATATGTCTCTTTGAGTCTTTTTACGTCCCTTCTCCTCTTCAGTACTAGAATTTAACATAAAAAAATAGCAGCAGCTTTAGCCTGCAAATTTTTTGAAATATGCCAGCGGCAAAAGAGTTAGGGGGAGGGGTAGGAAAGACTCTCGTTAAGGCATTTTTTAATGCCAGCTCTTTATGTGTAACGACAATTCGGAGCTTCAAGTTGTGAGCCGTATAAAATTTCGTTATCTGACTGACTTCAAAGGTACAACTTCCTTAGTCTTCTTCACTTAAGAAACAAAATACTATTGTAAAGTTTTTATCTAGGCCATTTTGGCCAACAATGTGTAGAAGTGGCATCCCAAACTTGTTCATTTTGTAAGTGCAGTCCATTAGGAGTATATCCAGAACTTGCTCGAGGAGAGCTAAGCTGCTTGAGTGCATTACAAAGAGACTTTTTAAGGTGTGTTTTGCCATCTACAGTTTGAGTTTCAACCTCAAATTGATATTTCTCATCAGAAGTAAGACCGGAGTTTTAAAGAGCATAGATTAATGCCTTTAGAGGCTTAGACCGCTTAATCTCTCGGTCCTCCATTTCTGCCGCTCTTTCCAGACATCATAGTCAAGAATTGTGACTCCTTGTTCACGAATAGTAGTTAAGATTTGTTTGGCATCAACTTTTGATGCTGTCAGGTCATAAATTTGTTTTTGACTTATTAAAGTCTTTAGAGGATATTTAGATATGGATTGTTTACAGTATTTCAAAAGTTAATTCAAAGTAATTATTCTTGAATGTGTCGATGTGGTAAACATTGAATCAAAATATAGTTACCTAGGTGTGTCATTCTTCTTGTTGTCCTAGGCAACGCCAGAGAAGCTAAGATAGATCCAGCCAATTAAAAAAAAAAGAATTTGATAGGAGTAGTATGATTAGTTCAGCCCCCAAAAAATTATCGATTATTATTTTTTTTTTTCCATCTAGCCTTTTGAGCGCGTGACTCACGTATGAGACTGACTTCTATCAAAATATGTTTTACCATTATTTCCCTTAAAACTCGAAAAAAAAAACCTAAATTCTTAAGTGGAATTTATTGCAATGTTTCCTGTTACATGCATCGCTAACAATACAAGGGTAGGAAAATAAGGAACAATTATAATCCATCACGCCGAGATAGATAGGGGCAATGTCTTTCATAAGCGAATGAATAGGAGTTGGTTAGATTGAATTCTCAGACCTTTCTGAAGACAACAAGAGAGGAAAAAGTATCCAACCCATTAGACTTTGTAGATACAAGCCTTTTATACTTTAGATGAAACATAAACGGTACTTTTGCCGTCAAAATCTTCTTATATTCATTTAATGCCTACCTAGCCAGTATTCACCCAAATGAACCAGCGAAAAGTTCCGATTGATCCTACATTTTTCTACCATGTCTGAAACTACTGACACTTAGAACTGGTCAATGTACAGAACTGACAGGTCAGAACCATATAAGTAATGTCGTGGTAGTAATTGTCACTCAAAAATACACCGTACTGGTCAAGCGGTCTATGACATCCGGGGCCTCGAGAGCAAAAAAATCCATCACAAGAGCCGTCAATGAACCAGCCACTTCAAAAATTTGAAAGGTAAAACCCAGACTTTTTTCAAGTACATCTAGATTGATCAAAATATTCTAATCGTGGACAATGCAACACATTCACGATTTATACGATTAAGACCAATCGAAAATAAAAAGGTCCAAGGTCATTCATGCACGGTTACAGTCAGTGAGAAAAACAACTAAAAGAAAAAACATGATTGGTTCAGTTTATGACGCATAACGATCGGTAAAGCCCCCCCCTCCGATCACCATAATTACTGAAAAACGCATTAGTTTGCTTACAAAAATAAGCTTCACAACGATCTATCAGCATTCATTTGTTCCAACGGATCGAGCACTTCGGGCACAGAAAATATGGGTGAAAAAGTGCAAGTTGTCCGAGCGTATACTTGTCCCTGTCTAGCAGTCGTCTGTGGCTCCTCGGTGTCTGAGGAGTACGCCAGAGACTATTAGCTTATTTTGCAATATATTTTCAGTATTTACAGACATGAGCCTTAAACGAATTTTCTTTTTTCTTTTTTTTATAAAATAAAAAAAAAAGGAGGGAAGGTAATCAGAATGAGAAGAAGATTAATGAGTATAAAGGGAAATAAAGTTCTAGAATTTCATTACCATTAAGGTATCTTAACTGTAGCTTTCGTAGCGTAGGTAGGATAAGAATATAAAGCAGTGACATGCTCAAATCAATTAAAGTTTTGGGGCTACGATTTAGTGGGATAACGCAATGACATGAAAATTTAGGGAACTCTTTTAAACGTAACAATCGATCAGAAAAAAAAAAAAAAAAAGAAGAGGAACGATTAAGACCAAGGACCAGATTACTGAGCCGCATAATTTTTGAAATTTTGAAATTTTGGTATATTATATATAAATATATATATATAAATTTATTTATTTATATATTCTGATCGGACTTCCATTTATATAGTAATTAGGAACCTACAAGGGTTATATGCTTTTTTGGAAGTAACTAATTTAAATCTACTCTCACATGAGTGTAAGTAACTTTATTAGGACCCTGGAGTGAGATGATTGTTAGCCTTCTTAAAAGTATTAAAAATGGTATTTTAAAGGTTGTAACTGAGCAATAACTTTATTAGCTAGGAACTTTGGTTAACATCTGTCTGCTCCATCGATACGGAATCTGTTGGTAATTTATAAGTAATTGGTTTTTATTGGGGGTTTTTTTTTTAAAAAAAGGGGAGGGCAGTATGACAGAACTTGGAGAGGGATTCCAATTCTATCATTTCATCGATCCAAATATCTATAAATATTGCATTTTACCTAGAGCATCTAACATCCATTTCTTGGTATTCATCGGATCAAGTATGATCCACTAGAGCCATCGAGAAAATAGTAATCAAAAATAGGATCGTCGAGAATATTGTTTGGAATCCGAATATATATACAATCACCTATGAAAACTGTAGCAAAGTTCCTAGAGTAACCAAAGGACCTAATAGGAACAGGGATTTCGAATTTATCCAATTAATCTTAAAAAATATAGAACGAGATGGTGTCACAATGTTACTAAGTGGAAGTAAATGTTAAAATATATAAATATATATAATCTATGTTAAGTATAGTAATTCTAATTTTTTGCTCTACCTTGTAGAAATCCGAAATCCAAATAATGATATTCCAATTAAGCCGACAGCTCCTCATGATACCTAACGCCAATTTAATTCAAAAAGTTCATAGCCTGCTGCACTCTCTTGTGTGTTTTTTAAAAAGTTTGCTTCTTACTTCTTTTTTTTTGCTGAATAAGCTGGATGCTGTTTCGCTGTTTGTGGTGCAGGAGGTTCCAATGTGTGAGTGTGACCAGGTGCATGTCTTACATGACCATCGGCATCCCGTGTACAAATCATAGTTCCACTTACCCAAGGATCTTCTATGATGTCAGAAATTAGTGCCCTCTTCCTCGGATTTATTTCCAGCATTAGCCCGATAATTTTTCTCGACTCTCGTGGTAGAAGACGTAGTAGCCGCCATGGCCCTTTAATAACGTCTGGCTTTTTCTGTGTTTCAAGAGATGGTTGGTCATTACTATTGGTGTCAGGGGTGGGTAATAGGGAGGAGTCTATCTTCTTTGGATTAGATGGGAGATTATCTGGTACGGTACCCAAGTCTATTGTTGATTTATAGGATAGAAGATTCCGCTCAGTTCCAGGTGAAGGGGTTGAAGCGAAAAGCTTATACGAATTATCTGTCATGCGGGGCAGCTTCCATGGAAATCTCCGTAAAGACATGCAACAGAAAATAATGGCAAGTGACCAGATATCCGCTGGCTGTGGATCATATTTTCGTTCTTCATAGACCTCAGGGGCAAGATATGGGTCTGATCCAACAATACCTAAATTTTATTTTTAAGTCATATAAACTAGCCAAAATTGGAAAAAAATACATACCACTTGCTTTAGTTATGCCTGACTCAAAAGGATATTTGAAAACACTCGCACTCCCAAAATCTATAATCTTCATGATGCCATGTTCATTCACTACTACGTTATCTAGCTTTAGATCTCGATGGGCTAGACCCATACTATGAAGATATGTAACGGCATTGAGGATTTGTAGAAACGAGCATGTGATTTCATTTTTAGACATCTTTCCTGTCATAACTATTGCAAAAAGATCATACGGAGCATATTCCATAACTTCGTACCACTTGTTTTTTTCGCAAACAATGTCAAGTGTTTCAATAATATTTCCATGATGGAGAGTTGATCCAATACAAAACTCCGCTGTAACTTTCTTGGCATAATCCTTTTCGCTCTCACAGGAATGCCTCGCTCGGAATTCTTTGACAGCAAATGTCTTCCCGTCGCTACTTCTCTTCATAAGTCTTACTGAGCCCCCTGCTCCAGCCCCGAGCACCTTTCCAAGTTTTCCATATTTTGATTGAAGAGCGTGATCATCTCCAAATGGAAATTGTTGTGGACTCTTATTTGAATCTGTTTTGCCGATGAGCCGAAGACTAGGCGCTCCCGGAGAAAATCCACGTTTTAATTTGCTGCGTGAACCCAACTTGAAAAAACGCTTTAAATCTACCATAGATCCCTTCTTAAGGGAGTGAGAGGAGCTGAGCTCGTCATTTGAATTAGATTTATTTTCTCGAAAGCCTCGGGAGCTTCTTTTATCTGTTCCAATTGGGTCTGCAGATGACCTTGGTGATCGAGAAATATTAATAGATGTAATATTTATTGTACTCGCCCGGTTTTTTGAATTAAGTGCTGTAAACTTGAACCTTGAATCAAGATTGTGAAGATTTTTGCTCTGAGGAATACGCTTGTCGGCTGCATATGGATCGTTTATATCTCCAACAGGCGCAAAAGGCCTTGAATATGTTGATGGAGCTGGTCTCGCGGGACTGTTATCTCGAGAAGGTGCAGCTGAATCTATTTCTGGACCAATAGAGAATGCTCTCATAGATAGCCGACTCTTCTCAGATAAGGGACTTACTGACGTTGTGTCTACTTCGGATTTGATGACTGGATAATCTTCAGATTGGGGGGTAGTTGGAGATCCAACTGGAGGAGAGATTTGAGGTGTCACTGCTGCCGGATCTAATTTGACGTTCAGCGCTTGGGGTAACGTAGGCCTGTTTGAGTTAAACTCTAGAGTGTCTTGAGTTCTTGTTACCGCGGGTGTTATGGGTGGTGTATGAATAGAGGATATTCGTGGGCTATGATGAAGGGGGTATTTTTTTGAAAAAGAATGTGCATTAAGTGGGCAAGTTTCTCGAAAACTGCCTTCGTGTGAATTCACCTAGATATAATCAGTTACTGGAGCTGCCTCTTGCATTTATTTTTGAAGAAAATGGAAACGTGTTAAAATTTGATATGAATTACATTGATTTTCATGATATATTCACAGATATTACCGAACTAGCCTTGAGCCGATTATCTGGGGAATCCTCCCATATTATATGCAATCTCATACATTTTGAAGGTAAGGATATTTTAAAAAATATTGTGACGTTTCTTTAATTTCGACTTACCCTAGATATGGGAAGAGATCCTGGCTCAAAAGATAGCCGGCTTAATCTTTTCTCCTGTAGATGTGGCTGATTGGGCCTTTGTGTGGGCAAAGACGCAACTTTCATCGGCTGTGTTGTCTCCAAGTTGTCATCAGAATCTGTGAAGGCAAATCGAATAGCTGAGGAATTGTGTAAAGGTGCAGAAAAAGGTGGATGCGAGGAAGAGTTGGATTCTAAGTTACATTGAGAGACTGTGTAAAGATTAGTTTATTAATGATATTTTTTCCGGTGCTTTTAAATTAGACCAGCCAGTGGTCGACAGCGTGCTAAAGAAACTTACTGTCAAAATTTTGATTTTTGTTCATTCGTCCTGACATATTTGCAGTGTGTATATCTATTAGAGATTAAGGAATTCAAAAGGAATTGAAGAGGCTGTTGCGACCAGCCGCGATTGAGACAGAGGGAGATGAGACAAACCCGTCGCAAAGTATCAGTAACGTTCAACGATTAGAATATAGGTTGAACTCATATATCGCAACGGGTTCCTGTTCTTTGGTGATGAAGGGGGGAATCGACAATGCTTGTTTGTGAAGTTTCTGGAGGAGCGGCGGGGAGCGGAAACTGACAGGGATCATCGACCACCGACTGTCGCGCGAATGGAGTGTCAGTTGTAATCGTGCCACGCCCCACTTTAGTTCTGTTTCGCTTTTGGCTCACCAACTAAAAATGGTTCTTATCACCACCACCTTTTTACAACCACACGCAGAAAAACACCCTTATCTCGCCTAATTCTTAACTTGTATTCACAGAAAAAGTGAGAGATCAAACTGAGGTTACGTGCAATAACACAGGATCTGGCTCATAGGCAAAGCTTGTTGCGCTTTCTCGACAGTTTGAAGGGACGCGCAACCATCTCCACATCCGCGTTCAAGGGGACTACAGTAAAATGGGCCCACAAGTATTACCAATAGGTTTTTAAGGGCTTCATGAGTAGCATCCGTTGCTATATCGACATTATAAGGCAATTATCAAAAATAGGTTCAACATTAGTTGGTGAGCCCAAAGCGAAACAGCACTAAAGTGGGGCACAGCAGGGTGCTCGATAAAGTTGTTATGGAACAGCCCTTCCCCATTCTCAGCCCCTTGCTAGAATACTGCCCTTTGATCCTAATCTGTTTTATATGCTACCTTCAACATGACTCTACATTGCAACTGTTCTATTCTTGCTGTCGTAACGTAGAGGATGGAATGAAAGAAAGAATAACTTCTCGGATAAGTAATGAATTCTATCACGTGCTACAAAATTCGAGAATTGAAAGAGAACTAACTACACGGTGAGATTATGGTGTGTGTGTGTGTGTGTGTGTGACTGGACGGGATTGGATGTGACTTCTAAATAAGCTCATCTAATACGAAGTAACAACCGAGAATTATCGGTTCTAAAGCAAGCCCATTTACAAATCGGTGATGACTGGAGGCTAGAAGTTGAAAAGCTACGGCGAGGTCTGATCAAGGCGCCAATCCCGAATGCCCTTTGCGTTAAGAGAAATAGGCAGTTAACACCGGCCGGTAATTTCTCGTAACAGCCATCAAGCCATGGGAAAAACTTCAGCTGAGATTTCAGGAACCAACTCCATGTAATTGGCTAGCGAGATTGTATGAAGCAGTAGCTCTTAGCATTTAACTTGACATGTAATGTTTTGTGGGTGCCGTTGGCCGTCTGCGGTTCTCAGGACCAACTGAGCAGATTAATGTAATGGTCCAAGAAGAGAAATGCAAGTAAAACTATTTTTGAAGGTCTGGAAAGGTCTTTCGCCAATCATAGCAGTCGGAAATAATGAAACGGATATGTGACGCTGATACCTAGAATTAATTAATGCTATTCTCGTGAAACTTATGGAGGTTTACAAAGTAGTATTAGGAAGGTTGGGATGGTGCCATGCGCAAAGCATAATCGCTGGGTATAGTGAGCAACCACGTTTATGGAGTCTTGGCTGAAATTAACCCTCAGATCCTCTCGTGTTGAGACTAGCAAGAGCAGTCACTCGCTTAACCGTAGGCGGCTAATCGGACGCTATTTATAAAGTCGCAAAATAGCAATTACATAATCACGAGTGCAGGGCTGATAAGGCTTTCTTTGTTTCTTGTCGTTGCAAGGTTACCCGAGGCGATGTGGCAGGTGTCAGATAAGATGTCAACGGAAAATTGAATCGTAAAGCGAGCCCCCTGTCTTGCTGATCACCCCTGCAAAATATCATATGATGTTTGTGGGCGAGATTTTTATATTTTCTCCCGCGACGCGCTTGCCTGAATTTACGCGACTTATCGCTTGAATCTCAGTAACTACTTGACAACTCGAAATGTTCACTTTAACCATTTACAATGCTTCATCGTTCCCCATCTAAGCAACTACCTGTGGGCATCTAGTCATGATTATTTTCTTGCTTTCATTTCTAGTATCATTATGCTTAATTTTTCTTATCCTCTAAAAAAAGACACTAATGAAATTTTAGCGTTAAAACCACCCTTCTAGCGTCATTTAACCCATGTCTAGCCCGGTTTATACCCCTGATATAAGCATCACAGTTAACATGGCTAAATCTTAGAGTTCGAAACTCTATATCAATGACAATGATATTTGGGTTAGCTAAGCTAAATCTAAGATCTAAGTAGATTTCAGCCTCGAACTAAAGCCTGATAACTGGTACAGTTGAACCTCCATATAGTCAGTCCTCGGATATCTTAGGTATATTGGCTGATCTTTCTCGGTTCAATACTGATAACCTATGGGTTACCAGTATTGATATATCAAGTCCTCTTCCAAATCACGAGCACTTATATTTTTGCTGAAATTACAAAAACTCAAGTGAACCGAGGGAGGAGGGTTCTTTTAGCAGCAGAGACAGTTTTGTCACGGCTCGTTCCCCAGGTCGACTAATTTAACTTATTTACCACTAAGCGGCACCAGAGGTAAGTAGTATATTTGTAGTTAGCGTTAATTAAATTATGGTACTAAATGCTGGGTATTGCACTTTTAAAGGATCATATAACTTTTTGTCCAACAATCTTAATATGTAGTATCACAATACATAATGTTCATTTTACGTTATATCACATCATCTCGTAGGATATCCCTTCCCCCCCCCCCGCATGATAAGTCTGCCCGTACTGATGCTATACCCCAAGCTATCAGACCCTTGTGCTTGAGCATGGGATTCGCAGATTTTTACTTAAAGACAGTCAGTCTCTAATCTATGGAGAATCTAGATTGGTTCATAATGAATAGAGCAACACAACCGAGGTTAAGCTACACGTTGCCATAGTAACGTAATTATGGGGCAATTTCACATAACTTAGATTCTATTGAAATTAATCGCAACTAATAATCTCGATTACCATAGAAATGGACATGATGCAACAAGAAACGGTTGAGAGATCTGTGTGCATAAAATCGCTCATATTTTATTCATTGCAGCTACAGTTTTTTTCCCCCAACTCAAAACCAGATATAGCCTAGTCTAAGTCCTTGGGCAACAACTACTAATGCAATGCATTATGTATCTCCTAAATCCAATTACCAAATCTATGCTTATAGATTTACGTAAGCATGTCAGCCTTGCTGATATAGTGTTGACGTGAGCTTGACCTCCACCCACAATTTAGCTAACGCCTGACAAGCTCTGAACCATAATTCCAGTAGATCCTCACATATCTTAGTTTTTTAGCTTGAACCGATAAGCCAAATTATCTGAGGGTTTACTGCATATTAATACTGCATATGTTTATAACTTGGGCATTTTTATATTTTTCTCTGGCTCCAGTCTAGAACTATGACGTTATGTTTATAGGGAAATGTTATTTGCCCCCCCACCCCACTTTGCACAATTCTGGACCTCTTTGAGTCATTGATTGGTGGGTATCAGTTTTCAGCTAATCCACACTTAAAATCTCTGTCTCAACTGCTGATAAATTTGTTAATTCCCGTCACAATTCTGTCTCAACCCCCATTTTAACTTTTCATAATTTCTGGGGCGTCACTCTAGATATACCCACATCCCTGCTAGTATAACCCCATATGGAGAAATCAAATTATTGGCCTGTCTCCATGAACAATTTTGCTATAGCTACAAATTCATCCTGGTATTTTCCATTTAATTTGTTTTTCTCAACCCCAAATAAACAAATATGTAAACAAAGAAGATCATTTTGGCTCATACATCAATCAGTCCCAGAAGATTTCGTAGATTTAATCCAAAAGATCTATCTAAACAAAAAAAATTATGATACTTCTCACATCATAGATAATTCCCTTTCTTTGTGAGATTTTTCATACCAAAATTACGCGCGAAATGGTAACAATGCTATCCTTACAATCTCAAAATAATCACAATTTTGAACACAAACTCTAGAGCTGGGAAATTCAAATCTTAATATTAGCTACGATATTTTAGCACGTTAATCAGTACTAAAATGCAAGGAGCATCAGTAAAGACAACAATATGGATCTTGTTAAATGCGTAAATACGCCAAAACAACTATTCTCACTTTGCCTGAGCCATCCTTGGAGAAATCTGAGAATCAGATGAAGTCATTGATACATTTTGGGTGCAATTTTGTGACTTTGAGACGAGCAAATATTTTGTGGCTGAGACAGAGTCGTGTCGGGAATTAACTAATTTATTAGTGATTGAGAAAGAGGTGTTAAGTGTGGATTGGCTGAAAACTGATACCCGCCAATCAATGACTCAAAAAAAGCTCCAGAATTGTACAAAAGGGGTGAATGGGGGCTAAATAACATATCCCTATTTATAATCCCGATGATTTAATAATTAATACTTTTGTGATGTTCCAAAAAAGATTTGACCATGGAAATTATTATCATTGATAGGTATATGATTTTTTTGTAGATATGATATAATATACGGGGTAAAAAGTAGCTAGCGATTGTTTATTGCTTCGACAACCTTGCAGGCTCGACCCGAGTCGGTTGATTTGTTTAAATGATGCAGGGGGATATCACTTTGCTAAAGCAAATAAATGGAGTTCAAGCTTCTCTAGCATCTCGAGGGCCTGTGACATAGCATTCATTTCATCTTCACGGGCAACCAATTTTTCAAGGGCTGCTAGTGCATTTTGATTCATAGCACCGGCAATGATCTCCTTATCCTCAGTGATATGATAAGCTAGCTTTATTTCCTCCTGTTAATCAAAAAGTTTGCTGACAGCCATGCTCATATTCGTTATTTTATTGATTTTCTGTCAAAGTTTAAAACACCGTTTTATTGATACTCATTGGCGATCCAAAAGATATCAAATAGAGGTTCAATTGTACGAGGTTTTGATTTAAATGCTCAATTTGATCGATGTATATTTATATTTACACAAATGAAGTTACATTGAAACATAATGTCAATAGAGAGTTTCTGTGTTTAAGGTTTTGAACGTCCACAGTGCGTGCGTGCATAGAATATTAATAAGTTGTGCTGGAATTTAAAATAAGAAAAAAATAATTTTCATCGATATCTAATATGAAAAGTTAACGGCAATGAGATTTAGTTCATTCTAGATTTATTACTCCACCTCGTTATCATAATTATCAGTCAATGCTCTTGCAACAGAAGTACCAAATGCGCGTCGCTTGGATTTTAAGGATTGTATTTTGTAAGTCAGACTGTCACTATCAACGCTATTATAAGGATTACTAACTTCGGATTTAAAATCCATCATACTCGTCTCCTTATCTTGGTCACGAAACGGCGTAGTGTGAGATCACTTCCTTCTGCCTGGTGCTGAGGCTTCAAAGGCAGATAAAATGCGTGATTCCTTTCTGGGCCGGCCTTTCAAGCGAGACACTGGTGGCTCTTCAATCAGTGTACCTCCGTTTAGTTGCCATTACGTCCACATTCGCTTTTCATTATCAATATCTCTTAAAGTGATATTTGACCTTGTTGCTTGTCGAAGTCCCGTAAGAATGTATTTTGTGGGCGCATCAGCTTTGATGTGCGCATGAATGAGATTCCTGGAGGGCTCATCTCTTCGGCGATGGACTATGTCCTTCAAGGCAGATCTAGAAGCTTCATGACTTTTATGGTGTGGGTTATGAGTTTTGATGCAGTAGCTCCCGGCCTTTTGACCGATATTCAACTTGAAATCGCAGCCTTTCATTTTAGAAATTCTATGCTAACGTATTTGTTCTTTACACTCATATTCGCCCTCTGGATCGCATACTAGTACTTTTTGGCGTACTGTTCCTGTTATCTTATCTCGTGATTTGGAAGAGGACTTGATACATAAATAGTAGCCGTGAGTCTTTGCTCAGTGCCAGCAGAGATTATAGGCCTCCTCCCACGCATTATATGTGCTATCGCTATGCGGAGGAAGTAGACCATGATTTCAACATTATCGTCATGCTCGCATTCAATATCACTCTCAAACTCACCAAATCTTTCGCTCATGATTTAATTTTCTTATAGCAAACTGCAGAACAAATATGACATTCATAATTTGTTAGTGAAAAAAGAGAAATTTTATGGAATTTTTTTTTTCAGTTATATTGTCAATTACATGATAAAGTAATATCTAGTTCTTAAATGGTTACGTCTTTTTGATATAGCACACAATGAGTTGAATAGTTCAAATATTATGAGACTTGGTTTGCTTACTCCTGGATTGAGGAGCATTAATATTTATTTATTCTTAAAATTTCACATTTTATGCATGAAGTTTTAAACGATCCATGCACTTACGCACTATGAACGTTTAAAACGTTAAATACACAGAAATTCCCCCCCCCACCCCCCCCCCAACAACAAAAATTATCGTGATATGATAAATCAGGCATAACCAAAATAATCTTTTTGTGTGCTTAGCGAGGTTATGTACTGACATATGCGCGTATCGTGCTGAAAGATATCCATGTAGCGTCCATCCAACAAAGATGTAGTGTCAACCGAGCACGTTCAATGGACTGATTATCAACCATACTGAATTGAGTTGCAGTATTTTAAGCGAAAGTGGCCGGTAGATGATTGACCGGACTCGTAGTTCCTCAACTTACCGAGCTCCTGAGACTCTAAGGGGGGTAATTATAAGGATACTCCCCCGGAGATAACTGATGACTCATAAATCTGAGCTTAGTCAGCCCAGAAAGATCCACCCCACGTAACACCCACCCATATTGTCCCATTATAATTTAAACTTTTTCAACTTGAACAGCTCATAGGCGTATTATTTGTCTGGATTTGCCTGTTACCTAGGTAACGATATTAAGAAAGTTTATGTGTTTTTTTTTTTTTTTTTTTCAAATGGGTGTGGTCAAAATATACAATCATTCCACTGAGTGTTTAGTTAACTTTTAAAAGGTTAAATCTTCCAATTTGTTATCCAATAGTTTCGGTTACTATCATTTCTGCCGAATAGAATGTATTACAATGAATAGTTAACCAGTGTCTCCGTCTCAAGCACTTTTACTTTCAGAACTTCCTGGCTCCTCGTTTGTAATGTCACCTTCCTCAACACATCCATGCCGCTTACTCTAGAAGCCGCACTTAGCTCAAGAGAACGGCTAAACACTTCAATACAACCCTGGGCAATAGAATATCGCTATGCATTTAGAATAGAAAGATCAAAAAAAGATAAGGAATGGTGAGCGTATAAGAGCGATCTATTGCTGCGACCGTGCTGGAAAAGTACCACCCGCTGAGCATCCAAGGAACATTTCACAGAGAAGAAAACGCAGTACATCTAGTCGTTCGACAGGCTGGTTGTTTTCTGTCACAGCTATTGAGCGTTTAGATAAACTGTGGGAACTGCGACATCGATGTGGATCTGAACATAGCTGTAAGGTTCCCTCGACTGGCATCATCTTTTTCGTTTATTATTTTTTTCCTTTTGTCAAATCCTTTCAACCTAATAATCGGCAAACCTCGGCAACGCTGAGCATGTACCCATACACTGCTATCCGTGACTATATCACAATCACCGGCAGAGACCGATATGAGTCGCCGTTCTTGAATGTAAACACCAGTTAGAACAGGATCTTCAATCAATGTTTAATTAGTTCCCTTTTAAGTATTAGCTCCAAAGCAAAGAGACTATATCATGTATATAAGGATATAGATAGTCTTATATAGCTTCTCTACATTTAGTTCTTTGTCAAGAATATACCCTTAAGCACACCTTAGTTACAACCTTAGTCCTTCATAATCTTCAGTTCTCATCACTTGTTTCACCTTTAGAATACTATACATACAGTCACGTGTTACTGCAGCGACCTCCTAACTTACAATAGCACATATAACCACTCCCCAAGTCAATCGATCAGTAGCCATCAAGCCCACCAAAAACTTGCACTAGTTGAAGTAGATCAAGCTGGATCTTTATATAATGCTGGTGAGAGAAATTTACATGCTTCAAAATCTGATTTTCAACTATAGCCCGGAATCAAACTGAGACAGACGAATACACACCTTCGTCGTATAGTTTCAATGCCACTGCAACCAGACGATTTCTATAATTTAAATGCCTCATTTGATAGAGAGTAGATGTATGGCCACTCTGAAAATGATGCACTGATAAAACATTTAAACGATTACAATGCCCATTTCAAGATTGAGAAAACAGATGATAACCGATTGCTTCGGATTTTCATTGCCTTTCCTCGATCTATAGGGCTGGGACGGATAGAGGAAAAGAGTTGCCAGAAAGAAGAGCTCCTATTTGCTCTTCATGTCATCAGAGAGGTCATACTATGAGGAGTCGCAATTGTCCATTGAAATCACAAGCTTCAACTATTGCAGAAATGAATTCGACTTCTTTAATTGATTCTGTTGTTAGTAACGAGATAAATAGTTGAATAAATAATTTTTGAAATTTGCTATTCCTAGCTTTCAAACAATGTTTTTAACTCATCGTATTCACGGATTTCTTGTAACCCAATAAGCTTATCGCCCACAGCTTTCAGTCTAAGTGATATTTTTTGAAAGTAAATGCCTCTGATTCCCTAGTTTACGGCTGCAGCTAATCAATAATTCTTCAGTCAATTTTTTTGTGATCATGATATACAATCTTTCTATTGAATGATGTTCCGCCAATATTACTGTGGTTCGTGGGGTGTTTCTTTCTGAGCCGACTAAGCTCAGACTCATGAGGTGCCCCCAGGGGATATCCGTATAATTACCCCACCAAGGGTCGAACACGAACAGCACCGACGACCAAACTGATGATCGCCGTTGGGACGACGGGTGGGAAGTTAGCCCTAAAAAATTTCAAGTTTTAGTAGCAGTGCTTTAGTCTTCCTCGAACTACAAAGCTTCCATCTGAGGGCGACTAATATATTTGCCCCCCATGCACCCTATGCGCGCCCCCTATGCCCTGGTGAACATCCTTGTATTGCTCAAAAGCGTAGATGGTTAAATAGGCTAAATCTTAGGTTCCCTGTAAAGTTATACTACTATACTTAGCGACGATTCGTGTAATTTAAACGTATTAGGAGCATACTAGGACTAATTAAGACTTCTGTACTAGCTACTAGAATATCAAAGATTATCACCTGACGAAAGAGAATGTTTATTTTTTTAGGTTTATTTTGAAAGCAGTGTCAGCAATGAAATGTAACTCAAACATTAACGTTTATCTCTCAATATATTCTCCCAGTATTCACAGACCCGACATTAATTATCTATTCATAATGCAAAATTTTAATAATCAAGGCCCAATTTTCTCTGTTATCCAAACCCTCTCAAGTTTAAGTTCACCTTCGGATTTAGCAACAAAGTATTAACCAAATAGGCTGCATAGTGTCACTTAAAGCACGAGAGCGATTTTTAATGGTAGTTTGTCTCTGTCTTATAGAGGCCCTGAATACTGATATTCTTATCATCTAGCAAGACTAAGGTCAAAATTCCCGGAACATCGGAAGTTAGACCAAGAAAATCCTCAAAAAGCTCAAGAAATGAGGTCTGCAGGGGTAAGCAACAAACAGTAAGCTGTGATCTTTCGACAAGAAGACCTTTCTATATCTTTTTTTTTTTTTTTTTTCATCGTGATTTATATAACATCAAGACCAGCACTGTAGGAGTACAACGACATAGTCTTTCGTCATCATAGGACTCAATAAACAAAATAGAAACTGAGCAAGCCAGTACACATTCATCTTTTCGCTGCAAACTGGACACAATGCGGTGGATCTCAACGATTTTCATTTCTTTTTCAGAAACAGTTCAATACATTCGACGTCTCTTTGTCATTTTGCTATTGGACTGCATATATAAAACCAACAAATTTGATATGCCGTCGTTACACTGCATTGGTGTAGATCACCATGGGAGCTCCTTCACGATTACGTTGTGCTTTTTTGAGAATGAAGCGACTAGCAGTTACGACCATACGATCGAATGGCTTATTGAAACGGTCTACAACCTTGGAGGTGTAACCAAATGGCCATCGGTGATAACAACTGACTGCAAAACTGCTTTAAAGAATGTCATTGTTCGCCGATTTCCTCCACAGACGAAGCGAGTTCTTTGTCGATGCCATATAATGGAAAGAATATATGCATGTTATAAGGCTTCCTTTATAATTAACCAACGATTGGAGATCTTTCAGACTGCTCTCCGATTCGCTGTGTCAGCAAAGACTAGCCAGGAATATATCTAATCAATTGAAGGGTTGAAAAACAACTTTAACTTCAGAAATGGAATGCCCTTCCCGACACCCCCGAATACTTCACTACATTAAGTCGAGGAAGATTATCTGTGAGATGTTGAAAGGATAGCAATATCCTATGTTTAGGTTAATAGTATGGTCCCCACAAAGAACAACTTGTCGCAGCCTGGGTCGACTGGTGTTTCCATCGTGGCTTTTCAACCACTTCTCGGATAGAAGGAGGCCACTGCCGGCTGAAGGATTGGATTAGATGCTCTACGCGTGGTCTACATCCAGTCATTTCTTCCTATCGCTTTACTGTGACACCTCTAATGAATCAGATATACCTAGATGTAGCATCAAAAGAGAGTAAGACACCTCTTTCTCTCACAAATATCTTCTTTGCGCTGTGCATTCAGTATATCTCACAGAAAAGCTTGTACAAGCTTTAGGGCCAGTACGTCAAGATCAGAAATGAGGCAGAGAATCCACAGGTAGGGGCTATTTCCAAAATATGTTCAGGCTTATACACAGCATCATTTGATATCCTGTGCTTGCACAAGTTGAAGATACGTCTTAAGAACAACGAAGGTATGGTAACTGCTTAAAAAACGAACCAAAAGTTCCCAAATTAAACTACTCTAGTCCTCATACCCTTAGACTTTAATCCGCTCTGGCACGTAAATTAGCTTTGACTGGGCGATGAGTATCAAGTACCTCCTCTGCCGATTCTCTATCCTATTTCTTTGTTGCGTAGGCGAACTGAGGAAGTCGATCGACGTGCACTAGCTCGAGCACATGTGAGGCTCTGAGTTGCGGCTATAGGTAGAGTATTGAGTCAGCTTAAACAGGTTGAATCGCAGCTTCGACATTGAAGATTCTGCACAGAACATGGTCACAATAGACGGAGCTTCCAAGGATGCCGTTCTATAGGGCATGATCGGGATGATTATCCTCCAAGAGCGGGATGGTATGTATAGTATTGAAGCCAATCTATTTTGTTTACTTTCAAATCGGCAATTTAGAGTTAACGGTGTCTGTAAGCATTAATTTTGTTGATAAAATTGTTCAGATTCCTCTATTAATATTGTCAAAAATCATGATCCCAAGTCCCGTGTCACAAAGAGGACTAACAAAACTAATATTAAAACTTTACTGTAGGTTGTTATTTCATGTCATATATACCAATACCAGTACTAGTGTAGATAAATCTAACGGTCCTAGCTAGGGCGTTATCCACATATACTGATCATTCTCCTGATATTAAATGCCTGTAATATTAGGCAGCTATTCTTATAAGCCAAATTTGGAAAACCAATTTTAGCGCAGCAATATTCTGACTTGCAGGGTTTATGCAGGGCCATGGAAGGCGGGTGCATATATATCAGCCGCCGCTTAACTGAGGGCATTTTTAGCGTGCTAAAATCAGAATTGAACTATGATACACGGCTCATGCGATCTCTGTATTGTCTGTAATCGAATTAGAGGAGGCTGAGTATTGAAGCCGGCGTCTTCGAGAGGCCCGACAAGCTGCATAAGCATAGAAGTTGAAGATGCAAGAATGTTGGAGCTTTGTCTGAGCCATCGTATCGTATCGCTACAGTAGCAAAAAAAAAGATTTCAAAAAAAAGGTCAAAAAATTAATGGGTATCTCCGTCCTATCTGATTCCTCGAGAATAATAATCGATGCCTGAGAGACAATAGAACGGTGTACAAACGCTATCTTATTTGTTCCCAATTTGGCAATCTATGACAAGCACTTAATAGATATGTGAGGGCATATATTATACAACGGGTTCAGATCGCATGGAGTAGGTAAAAATATTTTCCCTGACGTAAAGATCTCATTCTCAATATTTAAAGTTTCGGATTGGCGAGAATACCTTCCGACGGGAATAGAAATTGCAAATCCTCACCGACTTTTCTAGCGTTACATTTGATCGACATCTTATCCCTGCCAGCATGCATGCATATGTTAGTTAGTGTCTGTTACATCTATCGATTCGGGGGCTTGGGATTAGTACCAAAGGAGATCGGGCAAGGGATCTCTCCTTTTTTTCTTGCCATGCTCTGAAGAAATTTCCCCGTACTCCTTCTAGAAGATTAGTATATTTTCCAATATCCTTTCCGGTTGATCTTTCACTAACGCGAACACCCCCCTTCCCCTGTTTTGCTAATTAATTCTGCTATTTTGGTAGCCGTAATATTCAGTATTCTAGCTGTTTTATTTGCTGAATTTAAAACACGAAATGTACTTTTTTTTTTTTCGTAATACTCTGTTGGCTGGTAACTATGGCCAAGACAATACTTGAAGGTGATCAGATATGGAGATGATGAATTGTCTTCCAAGACAGAAAAAAATCATGCCAATCCCTAGAATTTCTTAAAAAAAAAAAATCTATAAGCCTTATTTTGTTTTTATGGAAGAAATAATGATTCAGTGTCGGTTCACCCAGCGAGCCTTGTTGATAGTATATCTTCAATTCCTGGTAGCTCGAACTGGCTATCCAGGTCCCTAAACTTTACAGCTCAAAAGAAAGGGTCTCCTATCTCAATGTATAGCAATAGATTGAGAGGTAAAATAGTGAAGTGATAATTTCATTCAAATATTCAAAAACTAAGATCCATGTTTCTACTTACTTTTATCTAACAAATACTTCTACTATTTATTTACTGAGCGCGAGTATACTGACAGTGCCGTCAATTTACAAGTCCCCCTTAACGGGTATCCTTTTTTTCGTGGTCACATGACTTTTATACTTGGAATAAAAAATTAATCACGACTGACCTTACTTATACAGAAGGATAAACACTTTGCACAAAGACATGGATAAAAATTTAGACTTTTGAATGCACAAATCTCTTGATAAGAGATGGCGTATCAAAGCTTCAGTGGATTTGAGACTTTTTAAATTGTCTCTTGTGATCTTTTTGATAAGCTTATAAAGGTCTTGTTTGGTGAATGGGTGATTTACGGTTTGGAGAAGATTGTAGAGAATATTCCGCGTGGGAGTTGCTAGAGAAGTGTCAAACTATCATAAATTGATAGGAATTTAAACACAATATAAAAGACTCATATAACTTCCCAGTTATCATTTGAGTTTTTACAGCTTCGTAGGTTTTCGAACTGAATTTACAGTGACCAGAGCTTGTTACACTCGGAGCCGGAGGGTGATTATGTACATATTTCTCATCACTTTGGAGCTTAACTATGAACAGCCCACCGCTTCTGTTTTTTTTTTTTATTAAAAACTCAAACTTACAACCAGTGCGCTTTGAGCCACTAATTTTTTGGGGTTTAAAGTGCTGGCGCTGATTTGAAAGTAATGTGGTGACTGACACGCTCAGTTCATCTTCCAGAATAGTTGGTGCTATTCTATGTCGAGTGCAGACTACCACTAATGTACGGTTACCCTTATTCAAGCTTCCGTAAGTTCTTAGTTTACATATCGAGTAGACATATTCAAAGGCCCATAGATTTACATCTTCGAGTGCTTCCTCTTCTTTAACGTATACCGTATCTGTTCGTGGTGAAGCCATACTATTTGGATTTGGATGAATTGATGATTGAGCATCTTCAAATACGTCGATAATAGAGTCAGATGCATCGGATTCAAAGGGATCAGATGTCTTATTATCATTCAGTGATAATGACCGTATTTTTAATATAGAATTGGGAAATGAATCCCCATAAGAAGTATCATTTTGGTCCTCCACTGCATCAAAGAATTCATCATCATCGACCAGGGAGATTTTTTCAAGCATGCTCATTATACTCGACAACTTGAATTCTAATCGACACTTAAATAATACACAACTTTAAAGATAGGGCTTTTGAGTTAGATTCGAAGATAAATTGTCAGCAACAAAGATATCACCAGCTATCATGAATAATACGTAGTTATATTCAACTTATATTTTGATTAGAAAGGTACATCTAATAAGATACAATAAAGTCAATTTATAAGAGTAGATATAGAACACCAATAAAGTATATATAAGATTTAGTAGTAAAAATTTGTATTTTATTTGTAAGTTTAATATAATTTTTTTCTATATCCTTCTACATGATAATCCTCTATCCTTTATATGCCCTTCGTCAATTAATTACCAAAATCTCTACTGACTCAATCATATGTATGAGGATAATCTACAAATAAATTTCGTTTATACATAACAATCTATATGTGATGAAACAATTTTATGGTTTCATAACAATAACCTAATATAGAAATAGAGATAGTTCATGATGTTGTTGTTACACGTTATGATATAACTCGAACAAGTTCTGTAAAGGAATAAATAAAGAATACCGTGTTTGACTGTTTGTTGTTATTTCTAATTTATAGAAAAAAAATATTTAGTTGCTAGGTGCAACCATTCGATAGCTGCGAACTAAGTGCATAGTTAAGATTTACAGGGCTATGTATGAATTGGCGTGAATATGACCGATAATTGGCCAATATTATGATCTAGCCTTTTTGGGGGATGACATAAGAATTTTGCGCCGTCAATTTACCCGCGCACCTATTTATTTAGGGAGCGATTATTTGCGATAACGCTTTACCTAATTTGGTCATAGATCCTAGCGTAGATTAACTAGATTTTAAAGCCTTTGAGGTTGTTAGATATCAAATTGTTTGAATAAGTAATTAAATTGTAAAATAACAAGGTGTCTGAAGATTTTAATTATATATTCAATATGATTAAATCTCAAGACTTGTGTGTGTCTTCTTCTCTAGAGCTACTCTACTAATAAGTATCATCTTGAACGTGATCCTGCTATGCATATCCCCTATTAGTGCATATCGCTTATTTATACGTTTGCACTATTAATAAGTTCTCGCTTATAACTACCATAATATACTCAGGAGTATCCTCATCTTTATTATCTGTTGCTCTGGCAACTAGATAATCCCTCCCTGAAACCTTCATGAAAGCTTTCGCGACATCTTATCTTATTATGCCACACAGAATATCAAAATTTACATCTCACTCTACAGAGCAAGCATCTGGGTAATATTACATCAATTCAGGCTCAAAATATTGCTCTTTAGCGTGGTCTTGAACGACTTACAAGGTCTAACTAAATCAGCTCACCTCTTAGGTAGAGATTTTCTTTCTTATCGATAGATCCTCAAGAAAAATATGCTCTTGCACCATAGTGAAATTCTCATACTCGATCGTGTTGAGAAATCGGCATCCCGAGTACCCTCACTATACTAACAGATTCCGATGCGATATAACATAACAATAATATCACTTTGTTCTTTGTGGGGCTTGGTAGACACCCTATGGTTATATGTAAGGATTAGCTATTTTAACCAAAGTGACCGTCTAAACCCATTGTTCTACTATGAAATGTGCTTTATGAAGGGCGAAAAAGAAAAGGATAACAAATGGTTAATCAGATGTATTAAAGATCTTTATAAGGCGCTGGGCATATCCCTATCGCTGACATGAGTTTCAAACAGTGGTTCTGGTATCTCAGTAGCAATATTGAAGGAAGTTTCATCACATATCGTACACTACTGTGTGTCTGGCAAAGTGAGAAAAATGTGCTTCAGACTTGCCGCAAGCATTTTAGCGGCTGCGATGATGAAAACGAGTTTTGGGCCAAGTATTTCGGAATCAAAAATACTTCTCCAAAAATTACCGGCAATTTTAAAAAACTAATAGATGCAAATTCCACAATAGAATTTGATAGCTTCCAGCAAGAGCTTTAGAATAAGTATATGTATAGTCGGACCCACCTACCACCTACCGACCAGCACCAAACCTTATAAAGGATCGAGGACTTTTTACACCATCAGGATTAGTCAGTAATTCGTGAGTCGCTTAGTCTGACTCACGATCCTCAATAATGCTCAGTACAACTATAAACAAAGGTGCACAAATGCTTTCGACCGGATATAATGAAGTAAGATTAAGCAGAATAATCTTTTCCATGAAAATTTTGCTCATCGAATCTTTTCTCCAAGTTACGTTATCTATAATTAGTACGAAAGTATTTGTTTCTGTGTTATGATGTCGAAAATGGACCAGCTATATCAAATAGTACCAAAGCAAATTTTGCAGTTTTCCATGGGCAAAGGGTCCAATATATTTTATTTTAGATTTTAGTAACAGTACAAACTTCACATATGTCAACCTTTGAAAAATTTGAAACTGATATCTTGTGTTTTAACGTTGTAACTAGTCATGGATATAGAGCCTTCGGACGTAGTCCGGCTGTGTGCCTAAACTGATCTACTATCGTGTAATCTCGCTTAGGTTCTTGTAAATCTCAGGTACTCGTGTAAAACGTAAGCAAGCCCTGGTATTCACCAGAAATCTCAGAAAGCTCCTCCAATATCTATAGAAGTTGATGGAACATGACAAATATCGAAGGGGTTACGTAAAAAGCTCTAGAATATCCGTATGCCACCATATGGCACAGTATATAATGGATGCACCTGTAGTAAGATTTAGTCGGTTAATGAAATATAGATCTTTCTAGCCGACTTCCTTATGTATCTACGATCAAGCAGAACCTGTCACATTACTTTGTACAATGTAAAAATAATTTCTTTCCCTACATGAATAAATCTTCGGTGTCACAAAAGATAATTTTTCTTGTCATTTAAGGCCATATCCGGTGTGTTGTCATTCTCATTATTTTCTATGTTATAACTAATCTTCATTGATGCCAAGGCGGTAGCTAGATTGCTGTTTTTGTCTTTTAAGTTTTTCCCGATGTGTGACACTATGAAGAGGCTATGTTTTATTTTAGCTCTTGCTTTGAAATATATGATCTTTGGATTAAAAACCACACTAAAGCCATCTTCGAATTAACTTCTTTCAGATAGCAAAGTGAAACTCAGTTTTAGTATATATAGGACTTAAGATAATAACATTTACGACCCGTCAGGATAAATCAAATTAGCTTCACCCACAAATGATGCGAAAAAGCTTCTACTCCCTACCATAATTTTTCATCTCTTGCTAGGAATTAAGTGCTAAATATTTGTTTTTAGAGAAGAATGTGCGAAGATGCAGCAGTGTCAGCTGTCCATTATGACAAGGAGGTCCTACTGAGATTTCTTTAGATATATGGCGTACTTCCGTGTCAGAGTCGGAGTTTGAAATGTTATCCTCGCTATCCGAAGCAGAAAAACTGGACTCTGTCTCAATATTCGAAGCTGCTTAGTATCCATGATCTTTGTTTTGGTGTTTGGATCTCTCAGGCCTTGAATCTGTTTTATTTTGAAATTTTGATAAAGCTACAGTTATTTTAGAGCAACTTGGTTTCTGTATTTTCTCTTTGGCATATTTCCTGAACAGTCTCCTCGCAAGTTTTAATCGAACGCAATCTCTCATGTAGTGACCTCAATCACATAAATAAGAGAGATTTGCAGTTGACTCCTCAATATCAGAGAGACCTTCGGAGTCCAAGCCCATCTAGTCTTCTAAAGGATTGCTCCGACGCTGAGTTGGAGTATAATTTAATCGTTTAGTAACTACAGCATGGGCCTTTTTACTGACCCTGATTTCCCCCTAGATTTTCATCGATTCCTATAGCTTGTCTTGAACGGACATGATTTTATGAAATTGAAGTCTGTAAGGAATCAAATTCCTGACTCAATCATTTACACCTAAATATTTCATTACTCAGCCTTAGTGTCTAATCTGGTGACTGATACCTTT
>QVIK01000078.1:70835-108095 GCA_003957845.1 Oidium heveae | reverse complement strand
GGATACATACAGCAAGTTTGGCAGAATTCTATTAAAGGCTTAGCGCACTGCGATTTAGTCCAAGTGAACTGCGATTTAGCAATTCCCTTAAAAAATAGTCTACGGCGTTGGGCATCATTCCTTTTATTGCTTTCAATTAAGTTGTATCAATTTTTCTATGGCATACAAAATAAATGCAGATTACTCTTGTTTATCAAATGTAGCTGGTCAGTCACGAGGATTTGGTGTCACCAGTTATCCCAATCCTCTTCTCAAGCTCATTATTAGAGTTTGAAGGATTTGGTGCCAGATTTACTAGGCTCTTCGCTTACCGCTTTGCTTACTTGTCTTGTTTACTTTTCCTCTGTAACCCTAGAAACAATGATGTATATATATGTGAAGTCCATTAGTTAGATCTCTTCACGCTTTGTCTTCTGTCTACTCTTTTCCTCTCAGTCCTAGTCACTAATACAATTACCCTTAGAACAATAGCTCCCTTCTAGAGTTACTAGACCCTTCTCAGCTCTTGTTATCACCTTAGTCTCACCTGGTTGTATCAACTCCCTAGCCATTGTCACCCTCGAAACCTGCCACTCATGTTAATGTTCCTATCAAAAACGCTTTTCTTTGACAGAGTTAAAAATGCTATGGTTACGCGCCGTCGCAGTTCTTGTCTCACCCTTGGCTTTGGCTTTCGGCCAGTTAAGAGCTACAGTATATTTTATTTTAAAAGGCCGTATTTAATTGATCACACCATTCAACAGTTAAACTATATTTTGAGGGAAATTTTTTTAAATACTATGACCGGTCGGTGCTCAAGTTGTATCATGTATTATAGGTTATGAGCTAATGCGGGACATTATACTACCTGTGGATGACAGCTGTGAGCGTGGTGATAGCAGATGGATAAAATACTGAACAATTAATAGGATTCTTTTCATGTAAGAAATGTAATTTATTCGTCTAACTGCTAGATAGGAATTACACCTCTTTATATACACTATATAAATACGTAGATCAATGTTTATATTATATTAGAATCTTCTATAGCATTACATGTAAACAGTAATTTAGATTCTATAATAATTCCATAGTATTCCATACATCGATATAGTTATAAAGAGTGCCAAGGCTATTATGATATATCGTTATAGTCGGTGCTCAGTGAAAGCACTATCCCTGAATATCTTTACCATAAACTGCCTAGTCACAACATCATGTACACAGTTATATACATGTGGCAAAAGTAGTAAGAAAAGAGCCAAGTTCCTTTTGGAAAGAGCCTAGCTGTAATATTTATATAAATTAGAAAAAAAAAAGATGGAATAAAAAATGAGCATATAATAATAGGAATCATAAATATTTTTTCGGTTGATTTGTTGTGATCGAACATCACTAACTCCAGGGCCCTCGGAACTGAAGTGCCTACTATGAGGCTCGCTTATACTCCATTATTAATCGTCTAAAAGTTTACCTAATGTTTGTAGCGTGACTGGGTCAAAATCTAAACAGGTTACTATGTAGCAAATCGCTTCCGAGACCACCGAGGTCTATATATGTTACAGGCTATGCCTGAAAGTTAGTATTTGGGCCTTAGGCACCAAATGGCTTCTTAAATTATAAACGGCATTTAGCTTAGCGCGGTATTAACAGAACGGATTTAGTCGGTTATATAAGCCACTCGCTTAGAGGAACCACTCGCTCAGAGGAACCACTCGCTTAGAGGAGTAGGACGGGATGCTACAGGAAAGGTACTTAGAACACTCATTGGCATAACCTTTAGAACCATAGAAAAATTATAGATATTCTTTTAGGAATTGTTCTCGTGCACTAACAATATATAGGCCCCGAAAAGTTTTGCAATCTCCCTCGTAAAGAGGAAATTTGAACGCCTAAAATTCTCGGCATACATAGAGATCTACCTTATTTTTAGGGAAATGTTATTTACCCCCTCTAAGAAAATTAAATGCCCCCACCCCCCCCACTTTGCACAAATCTGGACCTTTTAGATTCATTGATTGGCGCGTATCAGTTTTCAACCAATCCACGCTGACCACTTCTTACTAAACTACTATTAAAATAATTAATTCGTGTCATAACTCTGTCTCAGCCCCCATATCGACATAACGACCTTTCATAATTTTTGGCGCGTCACTCTAAATCTAACCACACCCCGGCAAGCAAGCATAACCCAAGATGGAAAAATCGAACCGCAGGCTTGTCTCAAAAACTCTAACTCAACTTAACCCCTGATCTAGATTGCCATGGCAACTGTAATCTACGATATCAAATACTGAATACTATCCATCTTCACGAGCAATCCTCATCTTTACGATTTCAGAATTCAAGATTGACAGTTCTTCAGTCAGAAATTTTTATTTAAAATCTCCAAAATCCAGAAAAATAATTTGTGGGCATTTAGGAAGATGACGAGAAGACTTAATCAGATTTTACTCTATTCTCTTTATCAGAAACCCAAAGATCGCTATTGTCACGCTAGTCAGTATAATCGAACTTGACAATTAGAGCTTATACATCTTTCTAAGATCTATAGATTTATTTTCTGAAGATTTTCTTCTAAAATTATTGATCTGGCTTATCTTGCTGTTGCTAACTGCAAAACAGGCGACGGCGAGACTTATCAATGCCAATATAATTGTATTAAGACTGATGTAACGACAAATCCAAAAATCAATAAAACATCTCTGCAAAACTTAAACTAAAATCCATAAAGTTCAAGTACGAAAGAATTGCAGTAGGGAATCCAGTTCCAGATTTTGATCTGATTATCCAAACTTGCTCACAGGGAAGCCCGACCTTGAGCTATCCATGAGACACGTCGCGTTAAAGAATAATATGTTCAATTTTGCAGTGTAGGACCCTTGAATCCAACTTTCTTGGGAGGTTCATTATCACTTAGCTGATAAAATCCCAGTTATCATGCAAACACAGTGCCGACTAAGTCCCACGGGTATTGATAGGGATTCCAATAAACAGAATGAAATCCTTTCTTTTTTGTTCCCCAACAATAATTGAAAGAGTTGTTAGGCACCATCACTTTGAGATACACAATAGAACATGATGCACTCAGACTAACGATTGTGACAATATTGGTAGAAGTAGGCTAGAACTCAATCTCAATTCTAAATCCAACTTAGAATGCAAAGATCTCATTACCTACACTGGTAAAAAGCAACTGAATAGGCAATTCATAGTAATGATCTTCGAAATAAGAGAGATAATTAGCTAGAATTTATATTTCAAGTTGATGAGATCAAATTCCTCGCTTAAAATAGGGTATCTTGAGAAAAGTTTTGGCAGTCAGCAAAATTATTGCTGTTTCTTTCAGTAACTATTAATAAGAAGACAACTTTTCAGGCCCCGAAATATTATTAATTAAACCAATTTTTTTTTGTGTTGTTGTTGAACTTACAAAAGATTTAAGTCGTCTTTTTATACCTGTTCGAAAATTCTTCTTTTATTTATCGAAACGATTTTTGATCATGAAAAGCTTTATCTTTCTGAAGTTTGTGATTGTATAGTTAATGACTCATCCAGTTTAATCTCAGGAACTTAATGCCTCTTGAAGTTACTCCATCTAAATTAACTTTTATACGAGGTGATGATTTGATGAGTTCCAGGTTTTCAAAAAGCTAATAACACTCCTTTCCATCCAACAGAAGTATATGGTTTTGACCAGAGTGTTTTAGCTGAGACATCACACGAAAAGAACATAATCGGGTTTGAACTTTAGAATGCGTTTTTTATATATTTTTTTCAAAGCATATTCCTATAGATTATACTCGATCTAATTTCCGGACTTCGAAAGGAGACTAAATCTTCATAATTTATCTCTTAAATGAAGTAAAAAGGTAAGTAATATCAAATGGAACTTCCTAACCACTTAATATATCCACTTGCGCCATCATTGGAATCTGTCCATATAAAACGGAAAAGATATAAACTTGAGTATTTTCAGATTGAAATGTCTGCTCATCAAAGGTTCTATCGTAGGTCTATATATACATAAAATCATCATTACCATTCTCTCATCATATGATCTCATACTATCAATCTATCTTTCTACTCGCAGCCTCGTTTCAACACCTCATTAACCCTGAATATTATTCGGACAGCTTCCGAGTTATTATAACACTGATAGTGCGTCATACTTAATAAATAAGTTGAATTTTGCGAAGAGTTAAAGCCTCACAGTAGTTGTTGAGTATAAATCGGTAGTCCCGAGAACATTGAAGTTTTATTGCGTAGCTAAGGTTTGTATGACGTTTTACTATTTTTAAAGTAGGCGAACTTTTAAGCGAGTGACTTTGAGTAAGCCCTGCAATATTCGGTTAACAGTCCAAGTCTTCGTGATTTNACTAAATCTTCATAATTTATCTCTTAAATGAAGTAAAAAGGTAAGTAATATCAAATGGAACTTCCTAACCACTTAATATATCCACTTGCGCCATCATTGGAATCTGTCCAAGTCTTCGTGATTGTTAGGGGTCTTTGCCCAGGACATTATTATACACCTCGATAGGATTTTGAACACAAAAGGCTCTGTTGGCTGATATCCAAGCACTTTTTAATCACATCACTATACGTCTGGCATATTGGATCTATGTGATGTTTAGAGAGAGTGTGTAACTTTGACTGGGTACATGCACTTGAATTGATATTTACTGGTCTCGAAGTTACAAAATTGCACCTTAAAAATGTATCATTGACTGCGTTTGATTCTCAGATTTCGTCAAGAAAGGCTCAGACAAAGTGATAATATTAATTTTGATGCATTCACGTTTTCAACAAGATCCATAATATTGTCTTTACTGATGCTCCTTGCATTCTAATACTGACTAAAGCGCTAATATCGTAGCTAATATCATGATTTGAAATTTCCAGCTCTCGACATTGTGTCTGAAATCATGAATATTTTGCGATTGTGAGGGTAGCAGTGATATCATTTCGCACGCAATTGTATTATCAAAAATCTCATAGAGAAAGGAAACNTGGGTTATGCTTGCTTGCCGGGGTGTGGTTAGATTTAGAGTGACGCGCCAAAAATTATGAAAGGTCGTTATGTCGATATGGGGGCTGAGACAGAGTTATGACACGAATTAATTATTTTAATAGTAGTTTAGTAAGGAGTGGTAAGCGTGGATTGGTTGAAAACTGATACGCGCCAATCAATGAATCTAAAAGGTCCAGATTTGTGCAAAGTGGGGGGGGGGGCATTTAATTTTCTTGGAGGGGGCAATTAACATTTCCCTATTTTAATACTATAGGCAATAATTTTCTAAATGTGAATAGTCGAGTTTATATGTGGCATATGCATAAAGAGTTCACACATGGATTAGGCAATAAATTAGTAGAGTAGAAGTCCCAAACCTAAAGGACTTCATCGATTCTGATGATGCAAGAAAGTACTGTTATCTCCACAAGAAGTCGAAGTAAGTGTCTTTAGCACTATTTAGTTGATGCTTTAGTGTTTCAACCTCTGCTTCGAGGTGGGCTGCCCTTAAGTTAGCTTCCACAATAGCCTAACCTACTTTCATAAGCACAAAGCGGGAATTTATTGGCAGATTTTCTGATACTAGAAGCTCTTATTGACTCTAATATAGAGCTTGGGAGCAACGAGATGCATTGAGGAATATACTATACTATACTTGATTTAATTTGATTGAAATAGAATTGGTTGACCGGCTTGTTAATTGTGATGATTGTAAGACAAGCCCTGGATTATATGGTCAAAGGATAGCGATCCTCCTGCCGGGTCGAAAAACCCGCTCCAATGGACTTTTTCCTCCTGCCTTGTTATACCATGCCACAAAGCGCTCTTTCTTAATTGGGGCAGCATCTATGAGGGCTGAAAGGGCTTGAATTTCACTCCGGGATTGAGATTTGTAAACAAAAGAAAGAATCAAGATCTAGTGGCTGCAAAATGTGTTAAGGAAGCAGCGACAATTCATTTTTGCCTCTTCATATCTAAACCGAGTGTGGTATGATGCAAAGTCTCCATAGCTAGGCCTGGCGGCAATTAATTGTCCTAAAGCCTCTCAGCTCAGCAAGAGCTCCTTTGGGAAACTCGGGGCAGTTTTAATTTCTAATTGTGCGTATCTAGTTGGAGTACTATTATTCCACCAATTAATCCTTATTTATTTCTGATGTGTAGAGTGCCACTGTTCCAATGCCGCAATCGAGTACTTGGGAGACTCTGAATAAAGCACAGCTGCTCCTCTCTTTGCTTCTAGGTCAGTAAGTTCGCGCGCTACCTTCTATCCCGACATGTCCAGTGACCCAACGTATTTTGACCTGCCCTTCTTGGGTATGAGGAAGGCGTGATCTTATTTTCCAGCTTTTTGCTGCTTTCAAGAAATCTAGGAAGCTTGATTGAGATTATTTTGAAGTTAAGGTAGTCGTTAGTTTACTTGCGACATCTAAGTTATCAAGAAAAATCCAGGCATCATTTGAGAAGTGTGCTGAAGGAAGTGAGACAGCTGCATGCAGACCTTGAAGGGCTGCATGGGCTTCAGCATCATATGGTTCTCTATATATTCCAAGAGGAAAAGCCCCCGAAAATACCCTGATTCCGAACTGAGAGATTAGAAACCCGCTGCCTAAGTACCCATCTGCAAGTTTTGAACCATCTGTGTAAATTATGATGTCATTTTTGGGAATTGTTCTAAGAAAATTTTGAAAACCAGTTACCCTCATAACTGATGGACCTATAAAGCCGCTAATACGATACAAGGATTCTTGCTTAGTCTCTTCTATCTCCCATGGGGGGTTAACTATATGGTCGGAGTATTTTGAAATTAGAATATTTTTGTATTGCCTTGCAAATCGTGAAAAGGCAGATTGTGAAAGTAACTTTTCCCCACGCAAACGTAAAGGGTGTCGGGGGTCAAGTTTTCGTATACGTATAGCCGCGTTTTGCGCAATAGCATCAAGAGTGAGCTCTGCAGGTAAGAGCCCGGATTCTCTTAGGAGTGACGCGGAAAGAGTGGTCCGGTATACTGGGAGGATTGCCCTTGCTGTTGCTAAATGTACTTTTCCTATACATGAGATGTATGTGCCCAGCCTATTAATAATTTTTTTATTATTTTGAATTCTAACTTTATCAGGCCACCAGGTTTCGGCTCCAAAATGAGCAATTGGTAATATACATGCAGTTTCTGCTCGCCTAGAAAGTCTAAGAGAGATACCTCTTTTTGTATTACCTAAATATCGAAGGACGTTAGCTACATTGAGTACCTTTGCTGCTAGTATTTGCACATGGTGTTTAAACGTGATCTTCCTGTCAAAATGTACTCCGAGCTATTTCAAGTATGGTTTCTGAGTACTCTCAGAGAAAGTAAATCTGTTTTTCCGTACTGATGGGCTATTTAACTTGTCTTTACGTTTGCGGGAAAAATGTAGTAACTCTGATTTAGCAGGGTCAAAAGTTATAACTTCTGTATCTTCCCAGGATATCGCTTGGTTTACTGCAAGTCTTATCTTTTCTGCATTATAATCCAAACTAGGAGAAATTTTAAGGATTGCAAAGTCATCCGCATATCCAAAAGCTGAGCTCAAACCTTCTAGCTTAAAAAAAGGAGCAATGTGTAGCATAAACAAAATCAGTGATACTTGGTATCCCTGTGGGAGTCTGCAAGTAATTGATCTTGGTTCTCCAATTTCTCTCTCGATTCGAATACACACTTTACGTTCAGTTACGAAAGAAGAGACCCAATCACATGAATTTGCTAGTCAGCCTTGTTCCCTGAGACGTCTGATAGTCCTACCAGGTAGGATAGTATCAAAGGCGCCTTTAATATCAAGGGTTGCAATTGTGGCAGTCATACCTTTGGCTAGCGTGGTCTCAATTTCATGACTAAGTGAAGTTGTGAGATCTACACTAGACCGTAGTGGTAAAGCCCCGAATTATTGGCGAGTAAGTACTTTATGTTTCATTGCTTATCCATGATAATCGCTTTGACACTAGCCTCTCAAGCCCTTTTCCCAGTACAGATAATAGTGCAATGGGTCTATACGATCTAGGATTAGACATGTCTAGTTTGTTAGGTTTTCCAATTATAGCTAAATTCGCGGTTCGGAAGCATTCTGGGTGATAGGCAATATCAATACACGCTTGAAATAATTCCAATACTAGTTCCGAAATGTAAGGCCAAGCAAGACGGAGGACTTCCGCTGGTATTTGATCTTCTCCGGGGGTAGTGTTTCTAGCACCAAGGATAGCATTTGAATCTTCTTGTGCTATAAGCTTTGTGAAAGGAAGGGGGGTTCTTGCAACAGTAGGTGCGAGCAGTGATATGTCTTCTTTTTCTGACTGATTACTAAGGAGATTTCTTGCTATGACATCTCTTTTATCCTTGATTGACTGAGATGGAGGGTTGTCCGGGAAGAGTGGATCTTTTAAGTATGGATTTCGGTATACTCCTCTCGATTTGTGCCACTTTGTTATCTGAAAAAAATCTCTTGAATTTGCCGCCTGGTCAGTTATTTTTTGGTAGAAAAGGATTTTAGCAGATTTAACGGCTTTGCGAAATGCATTTCCTTCTTCTCTTGAGGCATTGCCAGCTCGTACTCTTCTCTTATAAATATCCTTCGCCTCTCTACAATTTTGATTCCACCATGGCTGACCTCTATTTTGTGGTAAGGATAATTTTACAGACCTCGAGAAGCATCTGAAAAGAATTTTAGTCACCTCCTCTGCTCTGTTGTCTAGGCTTGCACTTGATTTTTCTGAAAGTGAATTCAATGGGGCCAGTTAGTTATGAAGTAACGAAATGAATGTTTCTTGTTGAATTGTTCCAAATCGAAGTTTAGAAGTGGGGTTCCTTGTCATTTGGTAGGGTAGATTGATGAAGAGAGGATGATGGTCTGAAGTAAAGTCTAAGTCATGCTGAACTTCTGCGGTAGCGGCCCTTGCTATTAAATCACTAGAAGCAAAAAAAAGGTCTAAAATATTTCCATGATTGTGAGTAGGTATATCCACTTCAGATAAAAGGAAGAGTTCTTTGTCATCCTGCCAACGAATGAAGTCCTCAACCTGCGTTTAGGGTGAGCATTGGTATGATGGGTTCCAATTCGGATGATGGAGATTGAGGTCTCCTGCCAGATTGTTCTTGAAGGGAATTGAATATCTGAGAGAGTGAGAGAGAAGGAAAGAAACTCCGGCACCTGGATTGATTGACCCAGGAGGTGCATTGTAAATGTTTACTATTTTAATACAATGCCGATTAGGGCCTCGTATAACGAGAAATAGAATATCACCCCATCCATACTCCGAAGGATGGTTGGAACGATGCTGAGAGAATATTAGATTAGTAACTTTTTTCGTATAAGTGAGTACCAGAGGCCTGATAGACCAGTCATCAATGGGAGTAAAGCATTCAAAAGAGGGGTGGTTGCAAGTGATTTTCCGGTCAGTAAATCTGGAGATGTAGGGTTCTTAGATTAACAAAATATCTATGTTTGAAGGATACACTGTTTGTAGTGCAATTTGGTGTGTAGAAGAAAAACGACCAACGTTAACCGAGAGTATTCTTATTTGTGATATTTTATTCATCGTTCATTAATGTCGAGTTTTGATGACAACTTTCTGGAGCTAAAGCTGCGTATTTTCCACCAGAACTAGAGGGAAATTCAGAAAAGAGGTTTCTGATGTCAGTTGATGTTTGAGTGCGAGTTTCAGAAGGCTCGTTATTATCTAGAGTAGCTATTTTTATGTTTCCACAATGTGCTACTTTCAGCTGAAGTCTTGCTGCAGCTGCAGCTTTTCTAATCTCAGATATTTGTACCTTCGAAGGCAGCTTATTGTTTTTATTAGGTCGAATCAGGCATTCAAGCGAGTCAGCTGTATGAGGGCCATGGCAGTTTGCACATTTCGGTGGATAAGACGATCCCTACTAGGATCGCAAGACGTGTGTCCACTTTCAGTATGACTTGTAGAAGAGCAAGTCCTGCAGCGGGGTAAGCGGGAACATGCTCGCTCATTGTACCAGCCAAAATATTTACCACAATGAGGTGTTTTAAACTTTGGGGGCAAACCGCAAAGAATTTGGTTTTCTGTACCCAGTCTGCGAATATTTTTGCGCCTTCATTCGTGCTTAGTAGCTACTCGACGGCCTGTTGGCCATGTAGTCTTTTTAAGCTTAACGGGGCGAGTTGTCTGCCTTTCCGGCAATAATGGAAATGCTCTGGAGTCTTCACAGATCCACAGATGCAGTTATGTTCAGCGTCTTGGTGATTAAAGCGTGTATGATACTGTGAAAAGTTCCCGTGTCCAGTACGAGATGCGAGTAAGTGTTCGAGTGCTTCTAGCCCCAGGTCGATATATCTTTGAGGTGCATGCTCTTCGAAAAATGAAGTTCTTGCGCGCGTGTATCTCTCTTCTATCTTTGTTTTTGCATGTCTGATTGTGTCTGGAAAATTAAGTTCTCTACCTGTCCTACATGCCTCTTTCGCAAGGGCATCGGCTTTCTCATTACCTCCGATGCCCGAGTGTCCAGGACACCACCTAATGTTAATATTTCCCGCGGTAGGGGGCCAATATATACCTCGCGGTCTTGTTCACCATTTTTCTCTAAGAGCAGTGAACTGAGAGAGATTTTTAAAATTCGAAAAGTCTTTATATTCTTCTGATAAAATTACTGCGGCCGCCTCATTATCAAGGCATACATAGATATTCTCTTAAGGAGATGCCTCTGCAGACACTATCGCTGCTTGAGCTCCCGAGACTGCTGCTGCAATCTACGCGTCGTGTACCTCGGCGGAAGAACCAAGAGGAACTAAGCCAGAAGAAAGCAAATTAGAACCACAATATATCGCGTATCCGCCTCCTGAAAAACCATTTGTGTCCATTGAACCGTCTGAAAAAACAAAAAGATCTAAATCTGAGGTTGATTTCTTCCAATCAAGGAAAGATCGTGCTCCGAGTAATTTACCCACAGCCCCAATCTTTTACTTGGAAAATTCATTTGGTTTAAACTCCCAGTGGGCATTTCTTGGGAAAATATTTGTGAGCTCTACTCAAATTCTGCTCCTGAGCCACGAGGTGTGTGATGAGTCTCAGCGTTTACGTAGAAGATGCCACGGGTTAGAGGCTGCAATCCGAACTGCCAGTCGATCTTGAATTCTATTTAGCCATGCTTCAACAGGAGCCCAGCCTATTTCTCTGAGCAAGGCAGCTATTGGAGTAGTTTTGTATAAAGGAAGGACGGCTTTTGCCGCTTGATTTAATATCTTTTGTATTCTTCCATTAAGGTATTTTTTATTTTTTGAGGTAACCCAAGTTTCTGCACCATAAAGAAGAGCAGTCAGGGCAGTAGCTTGTAAAGCTTTTCGAGCTAGAGAGGGGCTAAGGCCTCGAATTTTTGAGGATAATTGACGTACGTGAGATAAGGCCGAGATTGCCTTAGTGGAAGCATGATTGACGTATTGGTGAAAGGTTAGCTTGCGATCAAAAATTATTCCTAGCCAACGAACATTATTCTTAGGGAGAATTATCTTGTTTCCGAATTTTAGAGACATTTCCTTTGTAATATCTCTTTTTCTGTGGAAGTATTGGAGCTCTGTTTTTCCAGGGTCAAAAGAAATGCCCAACTCTTGAGCATATCGGAGCACTTTGTCTAAACGGCTTTGAAGAATCTGATCGCATCCTGAGATTGAGCGAGCTCTAGCTAGAAGGCACATGTCATCAGCGTAACCTAGATTGATACCGGAAACAAGCTTGAAGATGGGCTTTATATATAGAAGAAAAAGAATGGGGCTAATGGGAGAGCCTTGTGGAAGTCCGCACGTCAGAGGAAACTCATCAGATGTGAATTGATCTAAAGATATTGAGGTGGATCGATTGGATATGAAAGGGTCTACCCATCGAACGAGGTTCACTGGCCAGCTCTGGCTTCAAAGCCGAAAAATTAAGTGATTGTGCAAAACTCCGTCAAAAGTGCCCTTGACATCTAGTGTTGATATAGCCGCAACTTCCTTATTATTCCAGGCTGTTTGAATATCCGGGACGAGGGTTGTAGTGAGATCTACTACACAATGCATCGGGACTGCACTGCATTGATAACGACCGAGTATTTTATTTTTAACAGCCAAGAAGGCTATTCTTCGAGCAAGAAGTCTTTCGAGACCCTTGCATAAGCAGGAAAGTAGCGCAAAAGGGCGGTAAGATTTTGGTGTTGTCCAATTTCTCTCCCCACTCTTTCTAATCATTATAATTTATGATCGTTTAAACTCTTTTGGATGGATCCCCGAATCTATACATTGCCGAGAAAGATAGCAGGTTCTATCTTTGAGGGCAGGCCAGCTAGCTCGTAGTAATGTCGCAGGGACTTGGTCTTTTCCTGGGGAGGAAGAAGGGACAGCACATACAGCATTGTAAATTTCTAGATCTGTGATTTCTGGGAATTCAAATATTCGTTGAAGGACTGTGGGAACGTCTGATGGTATGTCTTCTACCTCAAGGTGCCGGTCCAGCAATTTAGATTTTAGAAGATCCACTTTATCCGAAATATTGCTCACTACTTCATTTGGGCCTCGTAATAGAGGTGATGAGTACGATGGAATTCAATTATGCCATTTAACAATCTTGTAGATAGAAGGTAGGTCCTTCGCGTTTTCAACCTTGGATTTCCAGAAAGTCGCTTTTGCACTTCGAACTAAATTTCTGAGTATTCTTTGCTCTTCATAGGCTGGTCCTGTGTGTCGCGCCCGTTTGAAAATCCTAGCAGCTGCTCTGCATTCTTCTGTCCACCAGGGTGCCCCTATTGAGTGTGTCTTTATTTGCGGGGTGGCAGCGGAAATTGCGGTTGATAGATCCATCGTCAGAGAACTTGCATTCTCTTCAGGATTCAAGGAGATTGGGCTTGAAGAATAACCTAGAGGTTGGAGAAGTATTTTAGTTTCACATTCGTCATACTTTAATTTTCCCTGGGTGTGTGATTCCCTAACCTCGTATCTGGGGATAAATGTTAAAAGTGTTTCATGATCTGAAGTAGTAAATAAGTGCGGAGCTATAACTGTTTCTATCTGTGGTACATTTGACCAGGTTAAGTCTAACACCCCCCTCGATTATTTGTTGGGGTGTACCCGTTTTATAAATAAAAGCCGTGTTTTTGAGCCCATTCTTCTAAGGAATCGCCGAGTGGGGGTCGATGATCCGTTGATGGGTCCCAAGACGCATTTCTGCAGTTGAAATCTCCAACAATTAAAGTTCTAGAAGGAGTGGACTGATCTATGAGTGTGCTTAGGCTTTGGCTTTGGCTTGCGTCTTCAGAGCCCGCAGGTGTATTATAGACATTCCAGACGTCTATCGTCCAACGATCGGTTAACTGTAAATGCAGAGAGAAAAAATTTCTTGTTTTTCAAGTGGTAGTCTGAGTTGCGCGTATATTTCAGGATTTCCGGACATAGCTTGCCACTCTAGGGCAAGTTTCGTTTTCTGGTTTAGGCAGAAAGGTGCGGAAAGAAGGGTGTGACTTATTGAGAGGGCGGTTGGGGTTATTACTGTCCCAAGGTTCTTGGATAGCAATAAAATCTGCCTTTGAGTCATAAGCTAAACTAAGAGCAATATCGTGTGCAGGTCCACCACGTCCAACGTTTGTTTACCTGAAGAATTCGTAGACCGTCGGTGTTTCGGTATCTAAACTTCCTCCTCGAAATTAAAAACCTCCATATCATCTGTTCGTGACTCTCTAGCTTGAGTTAAGATTTCTGCAAGTACGGCTGTATCGGATCCATTTTGTAGTGCTGCGTGAGCCTGTGTCCAGGCAGACCCCCCATCCCCGCAGTTCGAGCCTCAAGGGTCTGGCGTGAATTGAGTTTGATGAAGACTCCATGTACTCGTTTTGGTCTTGCTAGACACTCTGTGTGGTCTGCTTTGTGAGGTCCACGGCAATTAATACATCTAGGAGGATAGATATGTGAAGTACATGTACTTGAGCAATTATCAGTATGTCTAGGACGAGAGCACTGAACGTATCGTGCGATTCGAGGGCAATTGCAGCTGTGATGGAAGCCAAAGCAGTTTTCGCATTGTGTTAAAGGTTTTTTGAAAGAAAGTTTTTGTACAGTTGTAGGAGCACCAAAAAAAACGCATTGCATGTGGCCAGTTGCGCTTGTTTGATGACCGGAAAGATAATACGACGATTCCTTCATGATTATTTTGGTCCTTGGATTTTGCTGTCCAGTGAGCACGTACGGGTCGGCAGCCAGTAATCCGTTCGGTTTCTTCCACTAAAGCCTTTTCACCAATTTGAAATCCATTTCCGAGTGTAGAGTGTAGAGTGTTATCTCTCAGGTACTGGTTGAGCCAGAAAAGTTACTCACGATTCTTGTCTCTCTATTTCAATGGCAGAGAAAACTACCTTCAATTGGTCCTTAGCCTGGAGAATTTTATGCACTTTTGTGTCATTCTCAGCTATAAGTGCAACACCAGAGCTTGTTGCATATGCATCTTTAACGCACATTGGGTCTTCCAGAGCCTCGTTTAATTTTTTCATTAACGTGAAAGTTTTGTGGCTACGCATTTGGTGATTTTCTTCTAACCGGATCATGACACGGCGGTCTGTTGGAAAGTTTCTTGGTATGCTGTGCTCTCCTTATTTTGGCTTCTTAATTATATTTGAGCATCTTTTTAAAATTTCTGCATAGGGGTTCTTAGGGCTTTGCTTATGTGGCTGAGACTTGTCGGGCGATGTGGTAGCTTGTTGCGGTATAGTTGTCAGATGACTTATATTGAGCGGACGTGCCGCAGCAAGGTCTTCAATTGCTGTGAGTAGTACTTTTTCAAAAATTTCTGCTGATCCCGGCCAGTTCTTCTTGACATCTGGGAGAATATTATCGGGGGCTTTTGCAACAGAAAGTACTGTTTTTTCCCGGGAAATATGTGCTGCTTCTCTAGCTGCCGCGCCACGGTCCAACGCAGCAGTAAGAGTCCCTGGGCGGGGTGTTGGAAGTGTTGTGAGAAATGGGTCTTGGGATTTATTAACAGTATTTTGAGAACAAATAGTAGCAGCTGGTGTAATGGAAGGAGCGGGAGGTAGGTAGGGGGAAGACGCCAGATTTGCGACTTCTTGCTGTAGTTGCGAGTATGATGGGTTAAGGCTAACTGATTCTGTTGGCGGCGGTTCCTCCTGAAGAGGCCGCTTTCCGCGCCTAGTAATAGACGTCATTAAAAAATTATGGTGTTTATATATAAGTTGTAGTGTTAATTCTGAGTGTGATGATGTCAACCTGATTATATTAACCGTGCATCCTAAATAGCTCAAGGCTAAAGCCTTTTGACCCCTCTTTGTCACGTGACGTAGTTACATTGTATAAATTATCATTTCATTAAAATTTATAGAGGAGATAAATACCCGTGCCACGCCCAACATTAGCTTTGGTTTCGCAGCGGGCTCACCAACTAAAGTGGGGCGTGGCACGGGCATAGGAGATACTACTTAACGAACTTGCAGTTACCAATACTTGATTGCCTGACAGAACGAGCCCAGAGGAGTGAGTGATCTTATAAACTTTTAAAAAGCACACCTTCCGACTACTTTCGCTCAAATTATGCACCTAAGCTAATTTGTAAGTGATCATCGAACCAATGGAAGCTTACCTGGATGGTATGTATAATTTTTCAGGTATTATTTTAAAACTCCCTTTAGCCGAAGCCTAATTCCGTGGTCTACTAAGTCCAAGTACCTACTATCCGTCCTACCCTATGTCGGCCAACGTGCATTAGTTTTTGTTACTAGCCTAATTTGAACCACGCTCCCCACATTTAAATATCGTTTTAGAATCCAGAGGGGGTGGTTATATAAACTCAGCTGCTGAACTTCCCTAGTAATACGTTATCTCCATCCATCAGCGCTTTACCCAGTTGAGAATCAACTCATGTGACTTCCCAATTCGAACTTGAAAATCTGAGCTGAATCTCGTCCTGACCCCTCGCCGTTCAGCGCCTTAGATTTCAAGAACAATAACATAAAATTTAACAATCCTAACATTAAATTGAAACCATCCAATACAAACCAACCAGCTATTTTTTCAATGATTGCTACTTCCTTATTCTCTCTCCATATCGTATCGTTTTTTATGTTATCAACATGCTATAAATTTTAGAGTACTTTATTTTTAGATGTGAGTCTTTGTTAAATTTATTTTTCTCAACTGCCATATTCAACTGACCGAATCTCTTAACTAAAAAACATGACTGACTTTTAATAGTTCTTACCAGAAATGAATTGACTTATCCTGAATAGGCATTCAAGCAATCTATAGGAAATCTTCTGCAAATTGACATCTATTTCTAATAATAATATTTTACATAAATTTAAATAGAAATTTGAAAAGGTTTAATGCAATTCTTACTCATTTAAACGAGACGTGACAGTTCGAATATCTTCCCCTCTCTCTCTCTACATAGAAAAAATATTTTTCAATTATTAAACAATACATCTAAGTGCCAGTGAGTGAAACGCTCCTAGAGCCAGTTTGGAATCAAATAGGAAAGTAACATGCATTGATTCCCAACTGGGTAAAGCGCTGGCCAACGAGGGGTCAGGACGAGATTCAGCTCAGATTTTCAAGTTCGAATTGGGAAGTCATATGAGTTGATTCCTAATTGGGTAAAGCGTTAATAAATTTGATATTTTATAAAATTACCCTCTGAAATTTATATAGCGTGTTTTTGTGGATTTCTATTGGTTTGAAAATCTAAGACAAACTAACCAAAATAATGGAACTAATGCACGTTGGCCGACATAAGGTAGGACGGATAGTAGGTACTTGGACTTAATTGAAAAAGTCGGACCCACCTACCTACCACCTACCGACCAGCACTGAGCTTCATTGAGAATCGGGGCCTTGACTAAGCAGAGTACGAAATGACTACATTTAAGTCCAAGTACCTACTATCCATCCTACCCTATGTCGGCCAACGTGTATTAGTTCTATTATTTTGGTTAGTTTGTCTTAGATCATTAAACCAATAGAAATCCTCAAAAACATGCTATATAAATTTCAGAAAGTGCATTCATCAAAGCTAGCTCCCGGTCTGTCACAAAAGTCGGTCGTTTAAAGCCAAGCCCTATGAACAGTTCATCCAGCTTTCTGAGAGCCCACCGGTATTCATCAATTGTTTCTTGCCTGAGAAAACAGTAGCAAAGTGTGAATGTGTGGTTTGTCGAAGTAATGCCAACGATATGCAGCAAGGTAAGGCCATATCGATTTGATTTATAGGTTGAATCTAGCAACCAGATCTTGCCTCGGCTATACCATTTACAAATCTCTTTTGCAGAAGTGGATAAGATAAACAAATGGCTCAACCGATTTTCGTCATCTAGTTTGTAGTGGTGGACAATTTGAGCGATTGCAAGTTGCTCCGGTAATGCTTGCAGCGGTGTGCGCCCCGCTAGCGTAATATGTCTGTTTATCCTACGCGCGTTGTATAAGTCTTGCCGCGTTGCATGAAGGTCTTGGTTGTTCTGCCGCAGACACGTCAGGATTCGATTGGGCGGTACACCCGTTCTAGCAAGTGTGAGGTGAGAGGTTTGTTCTGCAGCGTTGAAGGCCCGTCCCTTAGGACGAGCTGAAGGGTGCACAAAAGCCTCGTGACTGTGCTCTCCAAAGGATACTTCCACACTCCAGGTGAATGGCTCAGTTTTGGCTTTCCTAAGAGCAGTTTGAAATTTACAATTGGTCTTTTGGCTACTCCTTTTACGTTTGCGGACAGTTTCGGAAATAGCGCGGACTTTCCCTGAACGTGTACAGCGCAGAACAACAGACTTGATCTCGCCATCTTTCCTGCCTCCTACTCGTTCTGTACGTTGTACGCAAAGCTCGTAACTTTCTGCACGAGCATAATCGTCAACTGCAGTTTTTGCGTTTCCTAGAGTGTCATAAACAAGAGCTCAGGGTGGTTGTAGAGGCATGTTGGAAGTTATGTTTTGGTAGCAAATGGAATGGAAAAACAAAATAGCCGTCTTTCAGCAAACCGGACTTAGTAATGCAAAATTTAAAACGAGAGAAAATTTTGTGAAAAGGTTGTTTCAGGGGGTACTGTGAATATCGCGATACAAGAGTTGTGACTGGTGGGACAATTTATTACTACAATAATAACGTCTGTTTAGTGGTTTTTCCACAGCCTACCGGCAGTTTAATCGTTCCCATAATATTGCATCATTTGAATTATATTTCTATCACGTCTCACGGATGATCACTTACAAATTAACTTAGGTGCATAATTTAAACGATAGTAGTCGGTAGGTTGCTGATCGGCCTCGTGGTACCTCGACTTATTATACCCTTGTAATGATGTATCTGGTACAATATTAGGATTGCTCTGTAATAATAAACTTCGGGATATCTTGCTCGAAGGTAATTCTCTGTCAGTGAGCGATTTCCATCGTCACTGAAATATTGAGAATGTGATGATAGATACCTGTAGTCACATACTGCCAGTCCTAAAATTCTGATGGGCTCTCAACCTAAAAATTTACATTGGATGAAGACAGAAAGGCACAGGCAAGTAATGATCGATATAATGAGTTGTAACAAGGAGGCTTTGAAGAGAAAAAACTTATATCACAAGGATCTGTGCGTGACACCCAAATAAAAGACAAGCCGCTGTGAGCCAGTTCGTAAGCGGTGTATCGCATTAGGATTAGCGTACTATAATTTAGCAGGTCTAAATTGAAATTTAGGAACAGCCGTTTTTTAGAAAACCTAATTTTTTGTTTTTTGCTGATAAAATATAAATGTGGGGCATTAACCACCAGTCGCTGATGCCTATTTAAACACCCCCCCGATTTTCCTCCTATAACTAAAAGTCAACCATCTTTTTGAAAAACCTGCAATAGACATAAATCAAGACTAGGTCATAGTAAAGGGTTTGAAACGTGTCTATTAGAATATTGTATGATTAGATACCTATGTATGTGTCGCGGAAGCAAATTTCGCGATTAAAGGGTGTGTATATTTGTTTACAGGGGTCGGAAAAGAGTATCCCCTAAATCCGTGATACCAGCATACCCCATTTGGGATACAGAGAACGAATGACGGGTTCTACGCTTGGCGATGATGATTGGGGTGAGCTATACCCTATCAATATAGGTCTCAAAACTTATTTCTGATAGCATCCAATGCAAGCTCTGAAGATGAGTTGATGGAAGATGCGGACCCGGCTGAGCCTGAGGGAGATCAAGAAGCCGAGGATGAAGAAGACGACGACGATGAAATTATCGAAGATGATGATATCGAGGGTGATGAAGATCCCATAGAACAACCCCTTCATCAACTGAGAAAACATGATGAAAATTGCCATGATACTCTAACAGATTCCATCCCTCAATCTCTTACTACCCAAAATCTTGCCGGATCTTCAAGGTCTCTGTACAACCCACGACCAGAAGCAGTTACAGCCTCTTGGTACGATATAGTGCCCACGATTGCGGCGCCTCAAGGCACCTCTATAAATGCAATCACAGCGACGCCAGACATGCGATACTGGTTTAGCGGAGGATCGGATTGTTATATCAGGAAATATGATGGGGTGGCCACTATAAATGGAAAGGCTCTTTTAACAGTAGCTCAAAGGCACCCTTTTGTTGACAGTGTCGTCAAAGCAGGAGTACTTTTGAGTTACTGGGATAACGAAGAGCCAGTCCCTAAGTCTATAGGGGAAGACTCCTCTTTATCACCAGTATACTCCTTAGCCGTACATTCAGAAGCTCTTTGGTTATTATCTGGTCTTGAATCTGGATCAATCAACTTATACTCTGTTCGTCACGAAGAAGGAAAGCGAATAGCTTACATGCATAACCACAAGTCAGCGGTTTCAGTTTTGAAGCTGGCTCAAGATGAGAAGTCAGTACTCTCAGGAAGCTGGGACAAGAATATTTTTGACTGGGATTTAAATACAGGCCAAGTTAAGAGATCGTTTGAAGGGAGTGGTGGTCAGATATCAGCGATTGAGATGCGACCGGACTCCAATATTGCAGTATCTGCAGAACCTACAGATTATATACAGACAAGTGAAGTCTTTTCGAGTAACAACAATAAACAGGTTCTTTCTAATGGACAATCATATAATACCAATGACGGTGATTTTAATGAAGACATGCATGGCTCACAAACTGATTCTTTATTTGGAGGAAGTGATACAAACTCTTTATTTGTAGAAATGGCCGAAGATAATCCACCTTCAGCAGGGCTATTCAAGGAGGAAGATGATGAGAATCCACTAATGGCGGTAAATCACACAGAAAGCGATGAAAAAGTGGAGGTCTCGGATGATTCCCCAAAAGAAAAAGAAAAAATTTCATCGAATGGTATAACTACTGCTTCAACTGAGGAATTACAATCTTCACTAGAAGAAAAAATAAATGAGACGACAGACTTTTTCACGGGTATTGAAGACGTGGAAATCCCTTCAAATTCAAGTCCAAATTTTCAAGATAGCTTTAGCACATCAGATTCAACCTTCCTTGCAGCTTCTATTGATGGAACCTTAAGAATTTGGGATAGAAGACAACCTAACCCCGTGGCACTCATTCCAACTAGGCCTGGGGTACCTCCATGGTGTATGAGTGCCTGCTGGTCTCCTGACGGAAATTTCCTGTATGCTGGGCGAAGAAACTGTACTGTAGAAGAATTCAGTATTCATCGAGGACTAAAGAATGTCGAGAGAACTCTGAAATTTCCCCACGGAAGTGGGGCTGTAAGCGCCTTACGTGCCATGCCTAATGGAAGACATTTGCTTTGGTAAATTGCATTTCTCAATACTCATAAACAGCTTTATTAATTATTTATTAGTGCATCAAACGATATATTACGTCTCTACGACCTAAAAGAACTTCAAAATGTAAAACGATCTACGGTGCCATTTTTAATTGTCCCTGGTCCACCGAGAGCTGGTGTTATAGCCGCATTGCATTTTGATCCAACATTTAAATATATGATTACAATTGCAGGAAACAGAGGCTGGGAAGGAAGTACCACTGAGGTTTTGATTGGGTATGAAATCGGAATTCCTGTCGAAAAATAATTAGTTACTAACAAAAAAAATAATTAATATAATTTTGCTTCCAAGATACATACACTTATATATATATTTCAAACGCTAAAGAAGTAAATACAGATTTATTTAACTCTATCGATTACGACAGGAGTTGAATACGGCTTAATCAAGTTTTTCCTTTATTACGCTCAACTGAAAAAAAACGAGATTCACTAGAGCTGTACGGTTTGATAGCTATTTGAGATGATACCAAAATAAAAGTTTTAAATTCAATCCTATGATGAGATTTCTGGGTCTCGGTATTATTAAGTGTTTAGGCTATTTGTATAGAAGAGCTCATGTGCATAGAAGCTGACTAGTGGTCGCACATGAGTAAAGGTAACAAGAGTTCTTCGCCTTTAGATATCATTCATAACTATCAAACAATTACTAATTATCAACTCCCTTATCATAACTCCTCCTAAGTTTATCAATTCGCACAAGGTCAACATATCATGAGATACTTCCCCCAGCTCACAGCTATAACAATACTCGAACAATTGTTGTTACATTCCGCTTCTTTTCTTCTGGCTAAGAGTAATAATTCAAGGGGAAAGTAAATGACTTAACAATATCATCTATATGCTAGCTATAAAGAAGTGTAGGAATTTGGCACATACATCTTTAAGGAAGCCGATCTACTGACCCTCATTTTTCTCCGTTGACCAGCTATTATTGCCTAATTAGGCAATTTTTGACCACCTTGCCGTTTGACCCTTAATTTCCTTCACTGACCCCTATGTTCCTCTCATTAACTCCCGCATCCCCTGGTTAACGTTTGATCACAAGGTCGTCCCCTAGATTACAAACATTTAAATTTACACGAATATTAAGTAAAAAGCTAATCAGTAAACTTAGGACTCAACTAAAACGTTATATTTATATATCTTTCGAGGCTCGAAATATTACTTACTAAACTCTCTACATATACCTTCTAGAAGAGCATATTTTTCGAAACGTAGACAACCTGTTCACAGGAACCCCTCATACTTTGCCACTACGACTAGAACGTCTGGTTCTGATTCTTCCTCCTTTAGATCTGACGGCTGGTTGAGAAGTCTGAGCCAACTCAAACGCAGAGCGCTCACGACGAGTACTATTGTCAAAGGTTTTTTACTTCTTTTTGTTGCGCTTGCCACTTGGTCGGCCTTATTCCCGTACGGAAGCAGGCTCTTCGACGTTCATCATATCATCTCGATTCGATTTCCTAAACTCGGAGTTATGGCCACGGTAGTGATTTTGAATGTCCACCGCAGCAACGCTTTCATTATCAGTCTCTTCTCCGGCAGGAGGCTGGGGTAATTTTTTTTTAGGACAAATCCAATGTGAATGAAGATTTTTGGGCTATAATATGCGATTCGATTGCTTAAGATCAACAATTTGATGACTGCGGGGGAGTCCCATAGTCTTCTTGAAGACCTCCATTCATATTCCCAAAGGTTTTCCACTATTTTTTTCTCTTCCTAGTACTTCTTGATACTGTTCAAATACCTTCCGTAATGTGTGCGAAGGTGCTGCTATTAAAACTTTTCGTAAGTTTAGGACACAGTGCTCGTAAAAAACAACATTCTTGGTTGGACATTAGTATTCTTTGGTGCCAGTCTTCAAGTTAATTTTGTAGTAAAAGCTCAATGGAATTTACTACAAAGAAATATTACCAGTTGAGTGCCCTAGCTGTGCTTTTAGAGCTCTGTGAGCACTCTCTGCGCATTCTGTGGTTTCATTTCCCAAGTGGAGTAGTTGATTTGTATGACACTTCACAAAGCCGTGTCCTCAGGTTTGAAGCCATTCATCATGTACATATTTCAGGATTCTAGAATAATTAGCTCGTAAGCTCTCGTTATCTAAATCCCCTAGACCAGAGCTAGGTGTGAAATTGGGAGTCTAGTCATCGGTGTAATGACCGATAAATCCACTCAAGTCACATATAAAGTCTTGAGTTGTTGAGCTATAAAGTACAACTTCCCAGTCTTTCATAAAGCTATCTACCAGTTCCTTTTTAGTCGAAATTTTAGAGGCATATGATCTCAGATCAATATTAATATGCTCTAGGCATGAGGTTATGCGAGATTAGGGAAATATGCTTAGTATTGAATTGATCAGGGTAAAGTCTCCAGTCTTGAGCTTATTTTCAGAAGTTTTAAAAGCAAATTATCTAGGCTTGTTTTGTGACATATTTGTTTATTGTTTATATTTTAATGCAAAGAATAGAAATACTTGTGTAAATGGTTGCTAACAGGAGACGAGCATTTTATTAGACTTTGATCAGGGTATAGGGGAGTCAATGAGAGGAATATTGGGGTCAGTGATGGAAATTGGGGGTCAAAATGCAGGGTGGTCAAAAGTTGCCTAATTAGGAAATAAAAGCTGGTCAACGGAGAAAAATGAGGATCAGTAGATCGGCTCATATTTTTTGTTGCCCGAGAGAGATCAAAGTCACCATATGTGGCTATGGGGCAGGGATAAAATATTCTTTCAAGAGAACACGGATTTTGTAAGGTCTTCTGGTACAGGACGAGTATGTAAATAAATTAAAGGTGTCTGCTAAAAACTATCTATTCTAGAGACCTCTCAAGGAGATAATATACTATACTCGGGATATGCTTAAAATTAACTACGTCATAATGTCTACATCATTATGATTATGTGTATCACATGACTTATCATGTGACTTGTCTGTAACAACTTCGCAGCATAGAGTTAAATAGATAAGAGGAGGTGTGATTTTATTTAATTTGTTGTATCTGCTTATAGCTTACTAGCTATACTGGGATGTGCCTAAATGAAATTCATGCATCATGCATGTGCGTCATTAAGAGTTTGAAAGAGCACTAAAGTAATTTAGCGTGAAATATCCCTGTTAGAGCTAAAAATCTCCGTAGATTTAGCAGCGCATTAACAGACAAATATCAATGAATCTCCTGCTTCAAAGCCATCTATTCACAACTATTTTAAAACATAAATTTATTTCAATAATTGCGCTGCTTTCTACCAATATAAGCTGTCCAAAAGTTTGAATCAGCGGATCAGGACTAAAATATCTGATTACCAAAAAAACCATGTTGACTAATTCTAAAAAATTCTCGTCTCACAAGGGAAGAAGTTTTGTCATTTTATACTTAGCACAATGCTATTGCAATCCATAGCAAGGCATAGCTCACCAGCTACTAAGCAGTATGCAGCAGTATTTGGTCTTGATAAATTTCAATGGCTTAAGAAAATATCAGTTTCTATAAAATTATAACGAGATACATAAACTCTATTGAAAATATAATGCATTCATTGCATGCTTGCACATAATCTATGAGTGGAGCGATAGTGTGTAAATTTGACCAACTTGCTGGTTTTCAAAAATTATTTATATTGACCGATTAGATCATAATATGGCCTAATCAAGAAAATAAGAATTTATCCGGATACCAATGCATATTATGCATGACTTAAATCGTAAGTAATGGAATGTCGCAGATAGCCTTCTTGGTCGTTATTACTCAAAGGGTCACAAAGACAAGTGAATGTTAGAATTCGCCTATCTTTGAGAGGGAAATCGTTGTTTCACTGGATGAACTAGCAATAATATTTCTAAGAAAATACTTCACCAAAAGTAAACTGAAAAGAATCAAAATGTTAAAACCTTTTATTCCAAATAATCGTTAATTCTTTCTTAGCTAGAACCACCAAGTATAGATAAACTTTCACGCACCGAAGCTGAAGCTTAAATCCAAGCTGGGTAATTGGTACAATCAAAAGGGCTTTTAATGGTAAAAAATACCAATAATATTGCAATCTTCAATACTTAAGAAGAAAGAATTCACGAACGTAAAACAAATGCATCCTCTTGCCGGAACTAAAAGAGGGGGCACTTTTCTTAATGCCACAGAGACACAAATTGTCTCTGATAGTTTAACTCATTCTAAAATTACAACTAGTCAAGCATATAATATTTTGAAAGCGCATTACCATGTTAAGGACTTTATAGATGAGCTACCAACAGAAGATTCATGGAGGAATTTTCCAGATGTTCCAAGAAGTGAAGAAATTATGGGCGTTGGGAACTCGCAAAATTTTACTCTAGAGTCCGAAGATTGGAACGAGTATCAAAATGACCCTATTTACTATCCTGAACTTCCTCAAAATATCGTCAATCGCCCATGGCAATCAACCAAGGAATACATAGCGGCCCACTACAAAATTTTACGCGAGGACGCAATCGCATCTCTTCGAAATGCGGTGCAAACTTTTAAGCGTAGGCCCAATATGCTTGAAGAAGATCAGATATATATTTATACTGAGGTAATCTATTTTTGTTAGAAATATCTCGTAAATAGCTTCAAATTATTAACCCCTGAAGGTTACTATCACGGGATGGTTTCTTACAAGACAAGGCCCAGCATGTCGAGTCGAATTTTGTGTAGACCGTTCGGAAAAAAGAGTCCGTTGGGAGCAGTCTAGACGCTTATTACAAGGCAGTATTGTGGCATTAAGTAACTCAAACAATCTATTTAAAACAGATTGCAGGATTGCTATTGTAGCAGGACGCTCTATAGAAGGTGGTCTAGATCAAAGTCCTCCAACTATTGATCTTTTTTTTGGAGACAACGAAAAGGTTGAGCTTGATCCACATGAGAGTATGTTTGCGGCCAAATGAATACGCTGTACGATACAAGCTAATTTCAAAAAAGAATATGTAATGCTTGAGGCTCGCGAGGGCTATTTCGAAGCCTCTCGTCATATGTTAGTTGCTATGCAAAAACTAGTAACTGAAAAGTTCTAAGCCCTTAATATGAGATTTTAAAAATTTATTTACATCAGGGATGCTGACAAATTTTAGGTTTCCCCTGCAAAATGAGATTGTTTTTCTTGACCAGTCTATGAAAGCCCCTCAATATCTACTAGATCAGCCCTGCTTAGACTTGACATGGCTTAGAGATTATGGTACAAACAGTGCCATAAAAACTATTCAAAATAGAGCTTGTGATTATCTGAATGTAAATGTCCTCTATGATTTCCCCTTTAAACTTGACATCGGAATGGATGAGTCGCAAATGCAAGCACTTCATGCCATGATTACCCGAAGAGTTGCAATAGTACAAGGACCTCCAGGAACTGGAAAGACACACGTCTCAGTATCAGCTCTGGGGCTCATGATCAGTAACTTGCGGCTTGGAGACCCCCCAATTATCGTGGCTGCCCAAACAAATCATGCACTTGATCAATTGCTCAACCATGTAATGAAATTTGAACCCAACATTTTAAGACTTGGTGGACAGTCCGCTCGTACAAACACGCATATTCGTGAGCGGACCTTACATGAGCTTCACTCGTCTAACCAGGTCCGAGGAAGAGATGGAGGAATGGGCAAGTGTAGGAAAGAGTTCAGTAGACTTGTAGAAAAAATAAAAGATATACTCTCACCTCTTTTATCAGATGATCTTCTTACAATTGATCAACTTATTGAGTACAAAGTTATAACTGAAAAGCAGCGTGAGTCATTTTCAGCAGCGAACTGGGTAAGTAATGAAAACACGGAAAATGAGGTCGCAAGTTGTAAGTAAATATTCACTGCTATTTCTTCATATATTAAAAAATATCTTTAGGGCTGGGAGATAATCAGATTATGTGTATTAAGAGAGCCTCTCCAGTGAATCTCGGACTACCTCTGGAGGAAGATATTTCCGAGTTCGAAAAGAGAATAGATGTAATGGATACAGATAAAGATTTAGACAATCAACTCATCTCAAATTCTGGAGAACTGATTGGATCATGGATTCCATACTTACGAAAATATACTGGTAGGCATGTTGGTACAATAGATTCAAAAAAGTGGAGGAAGCGTCTATCTAAAATCAAAGACATCTATGAAATTCATGAAAATGAGCGTGGGATAGCTTATCGTTACTTTGAAATGCGGGTTAATTCATGTATACTGAAAACTTTCAAATCTACTCTAAAAGAGTATCAAAAACTTGTACATGAGTTCCAGATTGCAAGGGTATGAAAAAAAACATGAATTTAATAAATTTCCACTTATATCTTACAGGCATTGCGTAATATTGAACTTTTGACACAAATCGGAATTAAAGTAATTGGATGTACCACAAGTGGACTTGCTAAATATCGTGGATTGCTATCAGCATTAAAACCACGTATATTACTTATTGAAGAGGCTGCCGAGACTCTTGAAGGAAAAGTAATGGCTGGAACTCCCGAAAGTATTCAACAAATAATTATGGTTGGAGATCATCAACAACTTCAAGCTTCATGCACAATTCGAAGCCTAGAAGAAGAACCATATAATATGAAAGTCTCAATGTTTGAACGTCTCATAAATAATAATCTCGGATATGTAATCCTCAAGAGACAACGAAGAATGATATCAGAGATTCGTAAGCTATTATGTATAGAGCCAAACCCATTCTATGAAAACCTCTATGATCATGAAATCGTTCTAGATCGTGATGTTGCTAGACCTCCTATACCCGGTATGGGTGGCAAAGATACTTATTTCTTTCATCATAACTGGCCAGAAGCCCGAAACCTCGAAGGAAGCTGTTACAATGAGGATGAAGCTGAAATGGTAGTTGCATTTTTTAATTACCTTTACTTGAATGGACTTGATTCCTCTAAGATTACCATATTGACAGTGAGTACCTTTCGCGAAGCCAAAATATGAAATCTCACATTCATACTAATACTACCTACACTAGTTCTACAAAGGACAAAAAAATCTAATTTTAAAAAATCTGAGAAATCATGCGAACCTTGCTGATATTATATGCTTCAATGTACATACAGTTGATGGTTACCAAGGCGAAGAAAATGATGTGATATTGCTTTCACTTGTTCGTAGCAATACACAGCAAAGTATAGGATTTCTAGATAACAAGAATCGGCTGGTGGTTGCCCTTTCTAGGGCTCGTCGTGGCTTATATCTTTTTGGAAATAGCGTGACACTTACTTTTAGCGAATCAGATGATTCAAATATTGGCCGGGAACCACTATGGCTACCTTTATTACTACATATGGGCTCCCAAAGAAGGTATAACTTGGATGAAGGCTTGCCAATTACTTGTTCCCGGCACCAAAATATTACTATGATCCTTGAGGCTCGAGATCTCGCCAAGCTTTCTGGGGGATGCACACTAAATTGTGATAGAGGGCCACTTCCGTGTCACCATAAATGTCCCTTAATGTGCCATGCATTTGGACATGAAAATCTTACTGTATGTACGAAACCATGCTCTGCTACTTTGATTTGTGGCCATTTGTGTTCGCGCAAATGTAGCATTCCGTGCTCTTGTGATATATGTGATCAGCGAGACGTGGATTCTATGAAAATTGATGCTCTAAATATCAATTCAGGATCACAAAATACAAAGACAGGATGCTCGGATATTTTTTCAAATGAGAAAAAGTATTATAGCAGAGAAGTTCCTTTGAAGCTCATTGAAACAGCAACATCCAAGGAGTCAAATATAGGTCGTATGATTGATTCTAGTATTATAAAAAAAGGCGATAAAGAAAAAGCTCAGGATTTTGATGAAGTGAGCCAGAAAAGTCGCCATAAAATCCATATTAAAAAAGAATCCCAAAATCAAAACAAATGGAGACGATGGGATGCCTGTAAAGCTGATCGGATATTTTTAGAGCAGCAAAAAGTAAGAGATGCCCACAAAAATGCAAATTCCCCGATTGAATACCATGATTCTCATAAACGTGTCATTGTGCGAGATGGCAAACGAACGATAGGAAAAGTATCACAAATGATCATCGAAACAACTAACCCAGAGCCTGATTGTCTTACAGCTAATTCCAAATTTATGTCAAAAAATTTGCACTCTCAAGATAGCACAACAAACCTCCAAGAAAAATCTGCTGAAGATGATCAGTTACTTATTGATTTAAGAGAAAATGACAATAATGAATATCATGCACGGAATAAGAATACTAAAAATAAAATAAATACACGTACTAAGGGGTCGAAAAAAAAACAAAATAATCTAGCTCCAGAGAGATCAGCGATTGATAATAAAGAAACAAAACATCTATTAGATTAATTAAGTTTGAAATGGACTTAAAAAAGATGGAATATTCTCAGTTGCACTGAGTAATCTTTAATGGATGCCGAACTCGATCAGTTGCCTAAAGGCTTATTAATCTTATTTTACCTAGAAGAAATTTCGACTATAAAGACCTGAAGCTCACCAGTGCCTATCCAGACTTCTATTAAGCTAATGCTTAATCAGATTGAGCGATTTTCAAACCTTATGTGGCTGCATAACAAGAACACTTCAGATGGAAACGGATATTGAGATCTTTTTTTGGTAAAATAACGTAAAATTCATAAAGGGTGTTATCATCGTGGGTCTAGTAAACGTTTTTGCCCTTGTAGTCAATAATTACGGATGTCAATATTCCTATTATTTTTGACATGCTTGGTTCACTAACTCTGTTGGATCAAAAGTAAGTGTCTTGGGGCCCAACTATTATAGAATAAGATTGAAGGTTCATCATTTTAACTATCTTTGATATTTATTTCTTGAATATATGTAGCCAGCAGTGATTAGATACACATTCGAAGAGCGATAATTAAAACAGAAATTAGCGTCACAAGGTTCATAATGACAGAGAATCTCTGGGTGAAAACTTAGTTGCAATAACTAGCCCTTACTTATGTTTGATTATTTTTTCTGTATTCTGCCCTGGGTGTGTTGGTATTTTAGGTTCTGTCAAAAACCTTCAGGGATCATGTGACTCGCTTCAAAGACATGAGAGAGGGACAGTAAAGTCTTTAACTTCAAAACCATCAACCTTACATTCATTTTGTCTTTAAATATCTCGCGAATTTGAAGGATTATTTGTAGACGTACACTAGTGTGTTTTTTTTTTATCACGCGAAGTGAGATAGATGCTATTATGCGAGGCTCTAGGCGAAGCTAAAGGAATTAGTGCTGTTAAAACAGAAGAATTGCCACTGTATACATACATATCTTATGAGTTACGAATCTTTCTATTGGTTTCGAGCTTTCATGATCTTAGAGCATATCCACAAAAGCTATTATCGGTTATGATACTATTGCTCCGTATATCTGAAAGCTGTTGGATAAGTGCATCAACGCTAACATCATCATTTGATTCAAGCTGCCAGAATTGTTCCAAAACCTCATCTAAATTCTTCATTGGATTAGGACAATAAAATTGCTTGAGGTTATCCCAACATTCTTTTGCAGTAAAATTTGAGTCAACCAAATGAAATACATTATCAGGAACCAATTGACATATAGCAAATCTGATACATTGATCTTGTCTTCGAACTTCACGATCCGAGGCAGAAATCATCTTCTCTTGATGATCGAGAGATTCAATTTTCGTCTTCAATACATAATCAGTCAAATCAAAAATAGTGAGTACATCTAGAAATTTCGCGCTCCATTGGCTGTATGAAGATTCTTCGAGCTTTGGGGCTCCTTTCATAAAATTGACAATTAAGCTAGCTGATGACATTATTTTAATAGTAGGTATTTGACTTGTAGGAATTGGAAAAACGAAGATAAAATTCCAAAATAGATTTTATTTTCAAGAATTCAGTTTTGAAGATGAAAAATAACTTTAGCCAAAGTAAAGTGAAAATAAAAGATGAAATGTAGGTGCCGATGAATAATATAGCCTGCAATAATAGAGGTAAGAACTAGTAGGATTCTCCCAGGTTGTTACAGAACGAAAGGCGCAAAATTTTCTTTGCTAAAATCGACAAAAGTCAAATACAACAATTCTTGGTCGACGATAGGGTACTTATATAGAGGATCTTTTTTTTTTTTTTTCCTCAATATCAATCGGCTAGGTGTTCCAACCGAAGTTGCAAAGGATAAAAGTCTCAATCTACACGGTGCCAGATGCTTTAGTTGGAGGTAAAAAGTCAAAACTTGTCTCTGAATCTTCTTCTCAAACTGGCCCGTGCATAATGAGAGACCTCATTGGCACAAGCCTGATTTGAGCCAACTGGCCTCTGCCGATTGGCTGAGGCGCAGGCCAGTAACGTAGCTGGGATGACATGCATTCTTTTCAGGATTATTTTTTTTTTTAGAAATTTGCGTCATTAGCTTGGGCTTTTTCAACCAGTTAAAGCCCTGAAGCTGTTTTAATTTCAAGGCGTGCGGGCACCGTCTTTTCTATGTCCAGTAACTAATCAACAGTCAATACAGCTCTCAAGCCACAGTTTGCATAAATAACACGTATTGTGAATGTTAATAGTATTTTCTTATTTTCTATACAAAATTTAGTGATAAAAAGGTCGTAGCTACGGACGGCCTTTGGACCCCTGTCGGCAAAAAACTGGACAGAATTTTGAAAAGCCATTCATTGCCCGTTATCATTGGCTGGTTGATGCCAAGCATTAAGCCTCTAAAGAATTAACGCTTTCGTCCGAACCAACTGAACGGTGTTCGCTCGTTATAAAATCACTGATTAAACGTTGCTCAAGTACAGTCAAGCCTCGGATAACTACGTAAATATCGACATTAGCAGTTATAATGCCAAAAAAAAAAGGGGTTCTACTCGATGCAAGAATTAAACTCATGTTGGAAGTTTAATAAACTCAATTAAATAATGCTACATTACTATAGAAACAACTACATTGCAAAACTAAAAAAGTTATGACTCATCACTAGGAATTACAACAGATGGTAAACTACACCTAGCAGGACTCGGATTAAGCCCCATATGAGGTTCATAAATACCGGATTTTTATTAGCAGTTAAAGTAAGAAAGTCATAATTAACTCTATATACAACTCAGAATTATGGTTTGTTTGTTGCAGGCCTATAAAAAATTTAGCAATTACCCTGGTAATCATGTGATATCCGTTGTTATAATATAAACACGGAGTAAGGCTTAGCCCCAAGCTACAAGGCTCTACCTCAATTGGCCAACACACCAATCACAGAATTGATAGAACTATTTAACTACCACGTCAGGATGTTTGCTATAATTGGAATAAGCTTCTATATATAGAAAGTTGAAATTATTTTGTTTATGTTGCACACAATGTACTATGGACTTGCGTTCGTTATTGTCATCTCAATAAGTATTTGCAGAACCTACCTTTCATTGACATGCATGTTGTTGCTGAACCTCATTTTCGTTAAATCAACTGATAGAAACCGACGAATTAATTGATTTCACTGATGACGAAAGTGAACCCGATGAGATATATATCTCCATGAGAAACGGGCATCTAAACATGTGAATGCAAATTTATTTTTATACTGATATCTTCTAACAACTTTGTAGACTGATTCTCTCTCTTGGTGGCGAGATAATCAAAAGCGGCTACTAATTTTAGCCAAGATGGCTTCTAATTATCTTGCAATTATGGCCACCTCAGCAGCGGCTGAATCTCAATTCTCCATAAGCGGGAATTTTATAACTAGAAACAGATCTTCCCTTACTAATGACACTGTGAAGAAGGTAATGCTTCTTAAAGGTTGGAGTGATGAAGATTTTATGCAACCAATTCCAGAAAATATTGATGAAGATAATTCCGTAGGTTTATTTTTTGATGAGCCGAGAGAAAAAGACAATTTCAAAGAAAAGGGTGTAAACGTCTTTAGTGCAGATAATATAGATGAAGATAATTAACATAAATGGCAATAGAATGAAATATAAACCTATATCTAAAGAGACCAAACTTTGACTGCTAATTTCAAATCTTTTACTATTTGCTAATCATTATGGGTTCTATTTCTTCAGTTAGACGAGACTAAAATTTATGTATTTAGTCTAGTTTCTATTCTAGCAAATCGTTGCTTTTATGTTGTCATATCTTTCCATCACTTCATGTGAGATGAACATAGGGACACGATTTTACTAAAACTTGTGCGAATTGAATGAGAAAAGGTCCTAATGATTTCATATAATATCACTAGTTCATCTTCTAGCAATTTTCTTGTCATAAAATAAATTTTTTTTTTTTTTTCTTTTTATATATTTATTTCTCATTGACTTTAGATTTTACAGATCACATTGTCACCAGGTTTTGGCAGTCCTAGTATTGTGCACCGAGAAGACAGTCACATGATTACCCCAGTAACCCATTTATTTAGAGGCCTGGTTTGTTGTAGTTCAGCAGGAAGACTGGGCCCAGAATCATATAACATTGGAATTGGATCAGAACTGCTTTTTCTGCGCAATTAGTTAGATGGGGTTTTACAACAACTTACAAGTGAGGTTAAGTGGTAGCAGCATCTTTCACGGGCTAAGATTCGTCTAATTTTGACAAAGACTTAGTTATTGATGCCAAAGTTTTCCATTGTAAATTTTGAGGCAAGGGAATCAGTGTAGTATAGAGAATGATCTGAAGACAAGGAAAGAAATGGACGGAATGAATTTGATCATGTGATGGTGGGGGGACCGTTTGACCTGGTGAATTTGAAGCTCCTAATTTGATTGATTGCATTTCTCACCGACTTTCTAGCCTTGCATTTATTTGATCGGCAGTTTATTCCTGCATGCATATTTTAGCGCAGTTACATCTATTTAGGATAGTGCAATCCATAGTTCAAGAAATCGTAACAAAACATACAACAAATATCCTCCCAAATTATATATAAGAAATAATAAGCTATCTCTAATGCAGAAAAAGCGTCTTGATTCGGCTCTCGAATGGATTCTTGGTCCAGATTTTATTGATCCTAATACAGGTAAAACACCCACAGCTTCGAAAGCTTGTGACCGATACCAAGCGTTTACAAGTATGGTGGCATCAATGGAAGGCTAGAATAGACGAGAGAGATCTTATGCAGACTATTAAAGATCTTCAAAATATGAAGCGAAAGATCAAAACAGCCTATATCAATACAAATACGGCACTTTCGCATAAGGAGATAGAGTCGAGAAAGTCAAAGAGGGAGTACCTTAAGACTCTCGGAACATCGCCAACATGTCCCATTTTTATGGAAACCCTATAAGAGCTAGATAAGGACGAGAGTTTTCGAACTGTCGACGAGGTGGCTAGCCTACTACCTCCGCCAGTTCTCCGGCAGACACATATTTTACTTAAAGAAGGCATAGAACGTCGCTGGGGTAGTATTGATAAGAATGGTGAAATTGAAGAGATTCAAAAGTTCACTGGAACCACGTACCAGAACCCTCTAGCCTCACCAGTCGAATCAGAGTGCAAGGGGGGGCTGATTTCAATCAAGGCACTGAAGCTTCCAGTTTGAGCTGAGTTGTTATGTACAATTGCGATGATTTCATTAGCCAAAATCAGATTCCCATTATCAGCCCTTGCCTAGGCGGCTAGCCTAATTAGGATGAACGCACGGGTACCCGTGCTACACACCACGCTAGTTTTGGTTTTGCTGTGGGCTCAGCATCTGAAGTTAGTGCTCACTACCATTTCCCACATTTTTTTGAATCTCACGCATATAAGGCCTCACATCTCACGCAATTTTAAAATTTCCCACTAAAAAAATATGGATTAGCAATTGAAGCGGGCCAAAGATCGATACTTGACTGTTGATGCAAAACTAACTGCAGTGGTGAGGTTACTGATTGGTAGAAGTATATTTAGATTGAAATATAGATTGTGTTTATTACTAAGTGTCTATAGGTTCAACTATAACTCTAATATAGTAAACCAAAAGACTCCGTAACTCCCCTCCTGAACACCAGGACTATTCTTCTATTTAACTCACTATAATTCTAGAATGCTGATTACAAATTCCAACAGATAAGAAATGTTGTGACTATGTTTTAACTTCCTCGCTTCGCCCCCCTGCATAAGCTATGTAAGCTTCATAGCTACCCGCATTATAAACTCTAACGTTTATGCACTCCTTGTTTATGCATACCCCTTATTTAAACATCCATGTCTAAATACAATAGGGATATTATGGAATTGGATCCTCGGTGGCGCGATAATTTCAAGTAACACGCGACCGTTTTCGGACACGAGCTCAAGGAGGTTCAGGTATGAGAGGCTCAAAAGTAGCGGTAACGAGGCGTTTGGCAGTTGAGGATATTTCCACCAGTCTCTAAATCTGTCCACAGTTCTGAATTAAGTCTATTGTATGTATTGAGCCAATTATGAACACAGTAATTTAAGTTTTTCATCGAAGCTAATCATTGCTCGAAACGGCCCACATTGTAAGAAAGAACGAAGCCAGGCGCTTTCATAAAAAATTTTGTTACCATCATCTATCACCCCAATTTGAGGAGTATTTGAGGATGAGGGCGTTCTCGAGGTAGAACACGGCTGAACCTGAGAAAGCTATGCAGGCAACTTATACCTGCTACTAGGTCTTTGCGTCAGCTATGGAGCTACCTTGTCAACATCGTCTTGAATATTTGATATTTAGGAATTCCCACTTAGTTGACACGTATTTCACTACTACTTGTGGTGAAATCAGTCTATCGTGCCAAATTCAGAAGCAGAAAGCAATAACACGGGCTTGGTTATCTTTTTACAAGCTCTACATAGTTATAAAGAAATAGATCAACATCAACAAAGCAGCTGAGAGATGCCATGAAAAACTTGATCATTAATAGTGCGCTTGCTCTCGGAGAACCAAGTGTGGTACATACTCTAGATCGCTCCAATCTATTTTGTTTGGGAAGCTAAACCAGGAGAGACCCGTTTCTATTTGAGCAAATTGAAAACTCTTAATAGCCAAAACCAAAGTATACCAATATTTAGCGGGAAATACATGATAAATATAGTTGCACGAATGCTTAGGAACGGATATAACGAGGTAATTCTAAATAGATCAATTTCTTCCATCGACATTTTACTCATTGAACTTAAAGGCTACTTATAGTACTTTGGTGTTAACGATACAATGATGAAATGTAACAGATTCATCAATGTTGGCTCCGCAAACGTAGGTTCAAAATGTGTTTACGTTCTATACAAGGAGAATAGGTCGTTGTTTACAAAATGGGAGTAAATAAATAAATTCCCTCACTAAGCGAATAATTTACATAATCAAGAGAAGACTTGAATTCTGTAGCTGGATAATTCCAAATCCAATCACTAAGGCAACGCGCCTATAACATACAATGGTTGAATGATAGTATGATGTAATGGTTCGTTAGATATTCCCATAACTTCCAATTTGATAACATTAGTAAACGGTACAAGAATTAGTACGGGTATGTCTCAAGTGACTCTTCACAAAACTCGCTCGTTAGTAGTAGTACATGAATAAAGTATATGTTCTAGTATAATCCTATTACAAGATACATTCCAGATATATATATATATATATATTTCTTTTGGTTTTGATATACAGACTAATTTCAAAGTTTTCAAAAAAAATTGCATAGTATTTGGATATCAATGCCTACATACGTATATCCCTTGAAGCTAAGTAGCGACACTCGTTCTAGCATTGTGCCCGTATCATAAATTTATCTTTGCGTTCTAACTCTATTCCAAAAAAATATATATAATTTTTTTTTTTTTTTTTTTCGTAACTATTGATGAAACAGTTAAATAACCGATCCGTGGCCCGTTTCAATTGCTAAATCCAGACTATTTTCCTTAACTTTAGAAAAAAAAAAAAATGTTTTTTTTTTTTTTTTTGGTTACCATCATCTATCATCTCAATTTGGGGAGTATTTAAGGATGAGGACGTTTTCGAGGTAGAACACGGCTGAACCTAAAAGGTAGCGTAGGTCCAGCGTTCATGCTCAAGTAGAGAAGTGTTCTTTTTTTTCCTTGGGCTGTTTGAGCCATATTTTTTTTTTTTTTTTCAAGTTTTAATCTAGACGGCCAACAAAATTTGTAGAAACCAGATGTGGTTGTATTGATACATCCGCAGCACCTTCGGGCCAGCCTTCCAAGCTAAATATTTCATTTACAACTCACGACAAATTATTTTTTTATTTTTTATTTGTTTTTTTCAAAATTTGAAATGCTAGAGGTTTAAATCGAAGCTTTTACTGTTAGGGACTTTGCCCAGTAATAGAGCACAGAATGAAAAAAAAAATTTTTTGGGGCTCCATTATTGTCTCGGGTTTATATTGCTATAACGACGCTACAACCATTGTATGAGATATAGATTCGACTTGCAGAGGGTAGATCTTTTAATTATAGAGTTGACAAGGGCTTTTTTAATATGAATAAAATTTCTGACTCGGTAAAAATTGAGCCCAAGTCTCTGCAAGAAAAGAGCCCACGCCCCTATGTCGCAGCAAATTTTTTTTTTTTTTTTTTTTTT